>JSYX01000087.1:0-81981 GCA_000787465.1 Thermomucor indicae-seudaticae
AAAATAAAACCCTTATTAAACGCCCTTCGATCCCCAGTCTCCTCGGGTGGCCACTCCCGGATCATTGACCCCATCGGGACGGGAAAGGCCTAGGCTCTTGCGTGGCCCCCCTTCCTGTCCCTCAGGTGCGGCCCAACATCCCCGGAGGCCATGTCCAGATCCTAAGCGGGATGTCGGGCAGTCCTACACGACTTTGAACAGGGTTTTAGTACTTTTATGGAATAGATAGAGAGTTTCACGAAACGAGAAAAACTTACTCGGCTTGCTTGTAAGTCGTCGGCATGCTGTCCCCCCCGGGATGGGCCTTCCCGGGTAATCCAATGAGCCTGGGTCCTGGAGGGAGCTTTGCTATTGAAGAGCTATTAGCATTGTACATAGTAGATGGAGAGTTCCATAAAAGGAAAACACGCACCAGTAAACTTGCTAATGAACGCGGGATCCAAGAGAAAGGGAAAAGGAAGGAACAAAGTGGTCGCTCAGTTGAAGAGGCTTTTTATAGCTTTCCTAGGTGCGTTTCGGAATTTCAAAGTTGTCTATTTCAATATTGCTTGTTTTAACAATTATGAGACATGAAACTGGTCAGGAATTCAATCCAACTTCCCTCAAAGCTGTCTTTATAATTTCACACGCACCGCGTACTTCCTATATTCGTTATGGAGAAACCAAGCTACTGTTGGCCGCAACGGATAGCGATTGTCCTTGCGCAGGCATCTGTCGTTGACAAGCGTAGCCAAAGAAAAGATAAGGGGGTTATTTCTGAAAAGAGCCCATGTGATGAATGACGCCTTGCCCTTGCCTTCCCATTGAACACGGATAAACGGGAGTGGCAGAACCATGCACGTTGACCATGTGCGGGTAAGAATTAGATTCTTTATTGCACCGGATAACACGAATTATCACAAGTGCAAGACGTTATGCCGTCGAGAGAAAGTGAACCCAAACTATATATCTTTGCTCGAAACGAAGAAGAAAAGGTATTTAGCCTACATCAAAAATTGGCGAACTTTGGTTAAACAAGTTATCGAGGAGTCTTCGACAGCTTGCAGCTACATTTGTGTTGCCGATGTGAGAACTTGAAGCGAGTGATTACGCGAGGAAGATTCTGTTCAGTTCTTTTGATAGGTTGCACACTGTGGTGCTATTAACAGAATGCATTGATCGAATGCCGTTCAGAAGCTGACAGCATTTTGTATGCTCGAACCAAATATACATGAATCGTCTTACAATGTCCTGGAAGGTCACCAGCTGTAAGATGCAGATTGATGCGCTAAACATGAAATATATATTTGGCATATTATTATGAAATTGTTGCGTGCAAGCCTTTTCAGTAAAGTCGGGCGACAAAGGTGTCCGTGCATTTATCAAACATAGACAGGGTAAAGTCAAGGTAAACGTGGCAGCTTATTTAACAGAGGAAGGATATTCCCTCTTCAGAAATAAAAACAGTCGTAAGAGATATTTTGTGCAAGAGAAAAGAAGAAACGGTCAAACTCGGCATATATGTTGACAATCCAGAACATTCTAAATGAACTGAGAGTCCAGCTGAGCAAGACAGAAAAGTCTTAAGTCAGATATGAGTTTACGCAAGAATGGCCTCCCATGCGTTTTCTGACAGCACAAGTTTAATGAATGGCACGAGATCTCTGTTGATGTCTTGTATGTCCCTTCAACTTGGAAAATGTGTCATATCCGTACAACATACGGTCCGTCCATACCGATCACTGGTACGACCTGTCAATGGTAGTCAACAATGATTCGTCCTTCGTAAACAATCAGCCGTACTGTTCCTGAATTAACACCGCTATTGGGATCCCGTATCCTGGTGCCAGTAACACTCGTTATACCGATCGATTGGTGGTTTCGGAGCATAAACGGTTATCTATTTCTTAGATATAAATAAGAAGTGTTCTCTCATCATAATAAGAAATCGATTATTGAGCTTCAAAGGATTTACTGCCTTTGTCTTCTTTATTACTGTTTTTCCATCTTATTGATAATACAAAATATTCCTTCATCTGAGCAGCGAAGAAGCATATGGAAATTACCTCCTGTTTTCGGAAATAAATGCTCAGACTAAGCCGTGATTGGTTCTCGATTTAATGATATGACGGGATGAAGTGATCACTGATCACTGATCACTAAATCGAAATATCACTAAATCGAGCGCCTACTGCATTGTTGGCTTGATCATCGAGCATCGTGTCTAGGTTAATGATAGAAGGCACAAAGCATGTAATAGCCTTTTTACGGTAGCAAAAGTCTTATAAGGCTACTGCAAGCTGGATATTTTTATGTTAACTTTAACAACCATGAAACGTAGATTGAGCTAAGGGATATCGTTACAGTGGGCGCTCTCGATTTAAGAATCACCTCTTGAGCATCGAAACAGTGATTCCTAAATAGAATTATTCTTAAATCAATTTCACGCATACTCGGCAAATACGTTTTACCGCCGGGTGTACAAGTTATTAGAAGACAATGAATCACGACACGCTAATAAAGGGGAATCTCGCAAATAAATCAGCTTCGCGTTATGTAATGGAAGTTGCAAGAATGACCCTTTCTCTTAATTAAAAGCGACTTCGTGTCAAAACGGAGCACGACTCCCTGTGTTCTTTTATTATGCAAAAGTCTCACGCGTCGCCTCGCCCTATCCCCTCTAAAATTGTTTCTAAGCCATTGACACGTCTGGTCAGCACTAAAAGTACGTCAACTTGACCAATCGTCAAAAGCTCGCCATTTGGCATGAGTTCGAAAAAGCGAAATGCAGCCAGGGAGTTCTACGAAGATAGGCACTGGATACCTTTAATCTTGACGGAAATCAAGCGTATGGAACCATTTCCAAGATACTCAAAAGATACGCAAATGACCTATCAACAGCTCGACAGGAAGCACATCAAGGAAAATCACTTCTTCTTTGATTAATAAACACTCAGGATCCGTTCTTATTGGCCCACTCGATTTCGTCATAAAACGTCGCAAAGTGATAACTTATCCCTAACGCGAGCGATGGAATATATCCCTGCTTACGGGTGCCGAGAAGTCCAAAAGCTATTCTTAGATCGAAATATTCTTAAATCGAGCGCCCACTGTAAATGAAGCAAGTATACTGAGACCGTAGCAATGTTACTGCCCTTATAAGACAGTGACTCTAGGGACGCATGTGGATTCGTGGAGATAGATATCCAGTCTCCTCCATGCTTCGTGAACATCCGTAAAAAGAGACATGATCGCTTTAATAGTTCGGCAGGATAAAGAATATACTTGGGAACACACTTTGGACCCCTGCAGCGCAAAAGTGCCAAATGAAGCAGGCAAGTATTGTTGCATTTTTTGCAAATTGGGATTTCCGTAAGATTTTTACTACTGAATAAGGAAAAAGACATAAAGAAGGGAAGCTGCTAGAAACCAGACCGCACACGCATATCTTCAATCTTCTTCTGTACTTCTGCCACAGACCGATCTAATTCTTCCGCTATCATACGCTTCTTCTCTGCGGGTAAGGAATTATACTGTTCGCATAGATCACCATCAATGACCGACTTGACGGGTATGTAGAAGCTGCGATAACTTAAATGATCCCTTCCAGCCAATGGTGGAGCTTCCGACCGCATGTGCATCTCCAGCATCTGGAAGAAATCAACGTCCTCCTTCGATACGAACGGAACAAAAATGCTGATAGATCCCAAAAACGTTGTGACTAACAGCACTTCACGGCCGCCAGATATCAAAGTTGTACGGTGTAACGATGTGATTATATCTCCCATGAAATAGTGACAGATGTTTTCAATCTACATGTAAGGAACATTGGTAAGCTAGGTGAAGGACGCTGGACTACCACTTCACAAACTTACTTTGTTCGGGGCGCCCTGGAGGTAACCTTTTTCGTGGAAGATACGATTACCTGTCGTATCTTCATCCACGTCGTGACTGATCGACTGTGGTAACCGGTCCACAAAGAAGTTTCCGAATTTGTCGCCGCCAGCTACAGTGTCGTAATCGATCATGGCGGACGCCGTCGTCCAGCGCGGTGTCGTGTCGTCCGCAAATACAATAATACGATTATCTACGTGTTTATACACTGCGTAATGTATAGATTCTTGTACGTCGCCAATCAAGATACGATCGCCTTGGGTATGTAATGTCACAACCATATTAGGAATTGCCTGCCACACCGCAAAAACGGAGTCAGCATCAATTAAAAACCTTTTATATGAACAGACGTACCCTTGTTTCGCATTTCCGAAGCATCTTCTTCCGTCCAAGATCGTATATTCTAAGCGCTTTGCCAATGCCAGCTAGCAGACGGCCTTGGAATCCAAGAAGTGCGGTCGGCACATCTTCTATCGGGGTCTTGTGGATAAGCTCTAGTTGATGCTTTTGCAATGATTCGGAGTGCACGATTTTGTAGATGTTTATGAAGCCAGAAGAACAAGACCGCGGTGCGAGCTTGACATCTTTCGCAGTACCCACAACTACCAACTGTTCCGATGGATCCGCTGTATGTGGGTTATTCCGGAATTGTACTACAGCAACACTGAATGCTGCCTCGTTATCTTCAAGCTCAATCAATTGCAGAGTTTCACCCTGAAATGGATCCAGCAACCGAATACAGCTCGCCCACTTGCCGGGCTCGTTGCGAACATGGCCGAATTGGACGGGATCAAGTCCAGTGATATCCTCGTCTATTTCGAAGCCTTCTTTCTCCTTAATCGCCAGTTGCTTCTCCTTCTCTTTCGGCGAGAAAGTGGCATGGTCCGCTTCGATGATGACGAATAGCTTGGTGGCCTGGTGTAGCACAAACTTCTTAGGCGTGTATTTCAGCGGAATCGATACTTGGTTGAAAATACTACCAAGTTTTTCAATGGTGAAGATGCGTAACGTGTTACCAGCGACGGCCACCACGCCTTCAGCGCATTGCTCGCTAACAAATGGACTACCATATTCTAGCATGTCGTAGCTCAAAGGCGTGAGGTACAAGCGGTTCTGGAAGGTGTAGCTGATCCAGGGTTTCGTGGATAGCGCGAGCAATGCAGGTTTCCCTTGGACTGTAATCCGGAATAGCTTGACGCTTCGTGCACCAATAAATCGCGTACGAGTATCCGAAAGCTGTCCCGTGATCGTATCCAGCACCGTCCGCAGTAGGACACCGTTCGAAAGACCAATATTAAGATATTGCGTACCATGTCCGCGTTCTACTGTTGATTCAACCATTTCAATTATGCAAAGGCTTGACGGTACACCTTGAACAGCTTGCATTGAGATAGATTCCAGACAAGTATCTGGGTCAAGGCTCAGGATACGTACAGTTTGATCATCGCAACCAACAGCCAAGTGACGCGATCGCTGGCGACCCTCCGGCACTTCACCGATAGCGAGGCAAGTGACATTGGAGGCCATTTGTTTACGTTCCTGATGCTCGTTAAGCTGACCCATATTGTCGAGCTCAAAATAGACGATTTCGCCGCCGGATAATGCAATGGCGATCTGCCGGTTATTCGTAGCGGCTTGCACAATTACTTGTCCACCAGGAGTCCTCCATTCATTTACACGACGGTCTGCACGAATATGTCTTATTCCCTGAGGATACACTTGGATTAAAGCATCTTCTCCCAGTTGCTGCACCGCTATCGTCGGCGAGGACGTAAGAAAACCTGTGTCGGTGACTTCTTCGACTGTTTCCCCAATCGATAATACCAGGGTTGCATTAGCGAACGATACCACGATATAGGCATGATACTGGTCATCTGCGCGGAGCTTGGTCGTCCAGACGGCACTTGGATTACCGGGCAGCTCACTGACGGCTAATTCGGCTGCTTCTAGACCCTGGTTCAAGATTCTCAACGACGACCGTGATCCTCGACCGCAAAGAGTGTAAATTCTTGGGCTATCTTCATCCGCCAAGTTGAGCACCTTCGCATCCATCAACGGTGCCAGAGACTCTAACTCGTCAACGAGCATCAAGTTCTTCAATGGACGAGGTTTAAAGTATACCAAAGGTGTCTCGTCTTGGGCCTCTTCGGCTTCCATGTAGTCTGCTGAGGATATTTCAGGGTCATCAGGATCGTCGCCCAAGCTTTCGAACGAGTACAAATGACTACCGAAGCGCGTGAGCGTCATTGGTGCAAATACCGTAAACTAGAGTTTGCTTACTGGTTTCCGAATTCGTTTGCAGCGAACAGGAACCCGCTCTTGAGAATGCAAAGGGAAGTAGCGACAGGTATTGTGTCAAAGTATTTGATGGTCATACCCTTGACAACGCCCTCTGAATGTTCCATTGTAACCTTGTAAAGATCTCCTTCTTCCGACTGCAACAAGAAGAAAAACTGTGTCTGCTTGTTGATTTTCATTTTGTGCAACGCAAATGTCGCAATAATTATTCCTCGATTGGGATCTTCTAGTGGCTGGGCACGACGAGGGATGGGAATACGATGCTCTGGCATATCTTGATGCTTGTATGTGATAAAGTTTTCCGTACAAACAAGAACACCAGAAGGCCCATCATTACCGCCAGGCACTAATGAAAGAAAAAGAAAACATCAGAACAGGATTCTGCATACGCGCCCTCTCTCTCACAGGCTTTATGACAACAAACCTGGAATTAACAAGTTTGCTCGTCGATCAACCGCCTCACTCCATTTTCGCACAACGTGATTCAGACCAAGATCAAGTTCATAATACGTCAACAGTTTCTCGACATTCTTTAACGCCTCTCCCGTATGGTCCTGATCCGCTTCTGAATAATCCACCTCCAGACAAGCAAATACCGGGTTTTCAAATCCAACATCCAACCCGACGACATGGTGAATAAGAGCATGGCTTTTGTGGGCTTCCAACGGCGACGAGATCGTCAAGCGTGCCGCAGAATCTCGGTTGAGAATGTAGACCAATTTTTGCTTTTCGACAGCAGCAATCATCGTAGCCCGTCCTTTCGGATCGGTCGCCAGATACTGACCTGGCACAATACGTCGACTGCCGGTTTTGCCAAATGTCTCTTGATGTACTTTGTCAAATACATTCTTTGTCGGGTTGTATTCGAGAATAACGATTCGTCCGGAATCCGAACCAACAATCACGTAATCTTTAGGACAAAGTTGATTGTCAATCTAAAATTTGCTCCTTTTTCAAGGTGGCATAGCGCGCTTTTCTTACTAAACACATACCCTTGCTGGAACCTGTCAATCGAAAAGGGGCTATACTTCGTATGAGACCGAAAACTTCGTGTGCTAGAACTGTGTGGACTTTCCCAGTGTTGGGATCTGGCCTCAGAAGCTCGAGGCGAGTGTTCCGTGCAACAATGATCTCTTGCTGTTTGGTTCCCGAAAAGTTGCCGTGGATGGCCTGATTCACGGCAGTCGTTGGGCTGAGAGTAACGTTGTAGAGAAACATGGCGAAAAAAGTGCTGTGATGCCGCAAGCGCTCTCGACGAGTCCTACGGTAAAATGCTTAGCTGTTCTGACGATGCCGGATTCCGGTGGCACTGCAGACAGCTCCGTTGAGAACCCACTTCGGGAAACAGTCACAGTACCTTTGAATGATCCCAGATGTCCTTCAGGCCAAAGTACTTCGTTGCTTCATTGATTTGTTTTCCCTTCGTAACGGCTCTGCATTTTATTTTTTTTTTTTTTCATGCGTTTAAATAAAGACTATAGACAATTACACTTTAGGAAGAAAACGAAGAGCAATCAGATACCGAGCATAGACGTATTGAATGTCGAGAAAGATAAGAATAACAAAGGTAAGATCCAGCGTGGCATTTTTATCGTTTCATATCCAAAATGACGACCTAAGATAGTAAAGGACACATTAGTTGATACTCACCCGGGTCCACTTATGAAGCAAGGATTCTTTTTTACCTGTTTATTGGAGGTGCAAGCAGCCAGTTTATCCCCGTTCTTGTTAAAATGTACTTCAAAGATACCCCCATCCGCTTTGAAGGTCTTTTGTAAAGTCCCCTCCTAATAATTGAAAGGCTTTAGCAAAATAATCGAGCCTCATATTCACACTGCAAAACGAACAAAAGATACCTTAGCGTTCCAAACATTTAATCGCTCGTCAAAGCTGCCGGTAGCCAGCCATGTAGCATTAGGGCTAAAGGATATAGAGTATACTGCCTCCGTGTGATTCCGCAGTACGTGTAGGCATGTTCCACTAAGGGCGTCCCAAATGCGCACGGTGGCATCGAAGCTCGCTGTTGCTAATATCCGCGGCGTATCATTATTATTAGACGAAGGAGCGTAAGGGGCCCATTGTAAGGTATATATTTGTAGCCTGTGGCCAAGGAATTGCTGGACAGGCTCATCTGAAGACAGTGACCAGAGCTTTGCAGTTCCGTCATCCGAGCATGAAGCGAGATACTGTCGACTCGGGTCCCAGCGAACAGCATTGACTTCGTCCTACATTTACTGGTAAGCTGAAGTTGTTGTCGTTGTCTGTTCAGGTTACTCGCCTCATGGCCAGTCCATTTTCGCAACGGCGCTGATGATCCTACGCGACATACATAAATAGCTTTATCCGATGAGCAGGAAGCGAACGTCGTATGATCCATCCAATCCAGATCAAGGATAGCTACTAGAATCGTATATCAGACGTTTTGCATACAACAGCAACATCCAAATCCAAAGAATGATATGGATTACTTACGGGAATGAAACTTGAACTGCTGTTTCATTTCACCAGTTTCTGGGTCCCATACTACTGTCGTACTGTCTGCGCTTCCACTCAGCAGCAAATCGCCATTACCATTCCATTTCAGCGAGAATATCGGGCCTTGGTGGTGTGCCATTAGGAAGCGCAATTCACCCTTTAGTGTCCAAATCCTTGCTTGACCGTCGTACGATCCAGTTGCGAGCAGTGTCCCAGAAGGCTGGCCACATCTTTATGAGCAAATACGTTCCTTTTACATTCACTACTCATTAAACCTCACATTCCAATCCAGAGTTGTCACGTCCTTATTCTCGTTCAAATATGGTAGATGGCTCAAGACAATAGGTTGAGGTACGGTGTCCTTGTCTTCCGGTACACGCCACAGACGAGCAGTCGCGTCGCCAGATCTGCATAAGACGTCTGATGAGTCTACAAACACATAAGTCTCTCAGCATGACTCGCACGTACCCTGATGCCAGCAGGAGGGGTTCGACTGGATTCCAAGAACATGAAAACACCTCGCTTTGATGGCCCTGCAGTATCAAAACGTCCGATTTGTCCACGATTTCCTCTGGTTTAGCTAGTTCTGCTGTTGATGAAACCTCTGCTGCTGGAACCTCGCCTGTCTCAACTACAAAGCAATTGTCGAATTTGCCCCGGTTAAAATGTCGCTCGCTGCTGTAAGCCATATATTGAAACTTACCATCATTCGCAGTTGCTTCTTCCTTTACTGAGTAACCGTTCACAGAGCTGTCAGTCGGAACAGTTTCATTTACACCAGGTGTAGAAACGGACGGCATATCCACTGCAGATTCCTCGTAAGTAGCATCCCGTCGAGGTCGTTTCTCACGTTCTTTTTGAGTCTTTTCTTTCCGCGGTCGCTTCGCACCTTGCGTGGGTGTTGATGCCGAGTGCGAGTCAGTAAACGTTTTGCCTGTAAGTTCACAGTGATGGGGTTCGAGTAACGAGAACGGTATGTTGCATTCCATCAACTCGCCATCCTTTTGTTTTTTGCATTGTTTCAATTATATGCATAAATTGCGTGAATATAACTCGTAATTAAAGGTGTAACGTGCAGCGACATGGCGGAAGATATATACCTCGTTCATGTGGGCCTCAATATCCATAAACTGGAGGCCCTTGTGAATTATGTTGATAAGAGCACCTGGTTGTATTTCTGTATCTCGGTATGCCGAATTCTGCACCTGACTTTCATGCTGAAATGCAAACGACGTATGCCGGAAACCTGATCGCGAAAACCCAATGCGCTTCGATTAAGTTCGCCATTTAGAGTTTAACAGGAGTCACGGATTAACTCACCGGATTCCTGTAGATATCTGTACACAATTATGTTCACTTGCTCGCTGGTGAGGGTCATAGAATAAAGGAGAGACTGTTGGAAAGATCAGAAAACAAAATTTCGGGGCGTCCCGTGGAAAGCTTATTAGAATCTGCAAAGGCTGGGGTGGAAGAGAAAGGCGACGAATTTTGGAGCGGCCAAAAATTGGTTACAAACGTCAGGAAAATTGCAAGCTGCCTCCAACCATGACTAATCCAAACAGGTTTGATCATATCCACGCTTACACATTTATCACTACAAAACGAGCACACCTTAGCATTCAAAAGCATTTGTTTGAGAAACTGTGATGTACAATAATGGAATCCATAAATGCCCAGAACCTAGCAGCCTTCAACCCATGCTAAAGGCCCATTCGGTTACTCAAGCCGACAAGGATATATACTTAAACTCTTCTAAAGATCGTGTGGCCGTCCAGGCAAGTAACCTGTTCTCCATTCTGGGAAGTAATGACGGCATGAACGGTGTATTTACCCTAGAAGCCAAAGGTTAAACTTTCTGACAGTTGTCTGTTCGCAGATAAGCGGAACTTACAGGAGCTGCGAAAGTAGTATTTCAAGATAGATAGATTGGTATTGGGGAAACAGTAAGAGATCAGGTCCTTTCTGCCTTATCGACAATTGCATAACACTTACGGATCTCTTTAGGAAGATCGATCTCTTTTGTGAATTCAAGAACGCCTGGTTCGATGGGGCATTCCTCATCAACCTTTTGAATCTCGTCGCAGAAATCGAATCGCTTTTTGATAAGTTGGATAACGTTAAACTTCACGACAATATCCACGGTGGTGCCCTTGGCCACTGTCTTTGACAAATAGCCCTTGAAATACACGGTAAGCTTCTCGCCTCTTCTTGGAGGATCAGGATGCAGTTCGATGGTCTCGATGCTACAAAAAAGGAGACAGGCAGTAATCAGTCTATAAAGATTCGCAACGCAAAAGTCCGAGTATGTTACGTTAAAAGATCTTTGTCTGTGCCGCATGTCTTGATGAGATCAGTAGACGCATCATAGATTGGTTCTTGTTGAAGTCGAAAATGTGGGAGTGTGGCAGCTGTAGCTAGCGCAACGAAGAAAGTAACAAGGACGAGTATAGTGTGCTTCATCGTGGACAGTGGGTAAAAGCGATGGTCAGGTGGTTATGCCTTGAAATTGACTGTCGTTCCTAAGTCAATCGCCGTTGACTCCGTTCCGACTCCAGATATGGTACTAAGCTCTCCGAGCCGCGCTTTATTCTCCGTTATATGTGGAAAAAATTTTCTATCTGACCCTCTGTATCTTTCCAAGATCGCCCCAAGCAATTTTTTCGTCTAAGTTAATGAGGGAGGGCCGTACAAGAAAGAAATATGAATACAAATGAAGAAAGATAAGAGACTATCTAACCGATGTGACTATGTTCTGAGCGGTTGCGTACCATATCTTCCGTCTCCACTGCGTCAACTCTCCTATTGTCTCGGGTAAAAATAGCCAATAGCCACGCAGATAACAGAAACCGTGATGTTAGCGAAAATTGCCATGCACTGAAACCATTTAGGCCGGTCCTACCCATCTTCAATGACTCTCCAGCATTCCAACCTCTTCTTCTACGCTGATCATATCTGGTATTCAGATAAATCTTTACGGACAGATATCGCTAATCATGCTTCTACAAAGTTCAGCTTTATCACGATCATGCAAGTAATCTTCCACTGATGCTGCATCGCGTAATAAAACTGCGTTCGATCAATACATTTACCAAAAGAGAGCCTCTGAGATATACTGATAAGCATCAGTTAATCTACAGTCTATTCATAAACTACGTTGAACGGCTGCCCACGGCACTCAGGCTTATTCACTTTCCCGCCGTGTAGCGTTGTAGATAACATGTAACGATTATTGAGTAGAAAATACTGGGTTGCGAGCGTCTATACAGTTTTCCGCCCACTCAACAGTCGCTCTACACGATATGCGTTCGTGTTCTTTATAACGTTTCATACAAGGTCTCGCAACTGGAACATCAGATATATACTACCCTGCTCATGAAGCTTCCGGATATCCACGTATAAAGTCATGTCTGTAGTGTGTTGCTTTACGCCAGGTTAGGTATGCTCTTCTCGAGTGGAAGTGGCCCAAAATTTCCATGGGTCTTGCTTGATCTGTTCCATCAACCTCAATTCCTTTTTCACTTCCGTGTTGATAGCAAGCTTGCCGCTTTACCATGTGTGGCCGATATGCTTGTTCGCTGTGCCCTTCTGAACTGCGTTCGCGGTTAAAGGAAAGCAATCTCGACACCTCAGAGGAATGGAGAGACGAAAGTTTCTTTCAACCGAGTTACAATGTTGCGCCCAGGAAATGGGTACCAGTGGTGCGTCGTGGTCATGAAGGCGAGCTCATTGTCCAGACAATGGTATAAATCAACTCTGGCACTTCGCGCATTGAGGGACAAATCAGTCTTACGCCGCTGTCAATTTCACAGCGATGGGGCTTCATTCCAACTTGGGCAAAGCAAATGCCAGACAACCAGGCATGAGAATTCTGCTCGCTGAACTTTTATCGACAACACTTCTGACAGCACGTTTAGCCTATTAATGCACGAGACGACACGTTGACCGACCGTTCGTCTGTATTTGACCACGCGAAAAACAAAGGGCGCTGCATTGTGGTCGCCGAAGGGTAAACTATTGAAGTCGTAAGCTTTCAATTCAACTGTTAGTCATGAGGTAGGTTCTACGAGTGGAAAAAGTTGGGCGGCGGCAAAAAGATTCCACATTATACGAAGCGAAAGGACGGTAAACTGATGTTGTTCGCTGGCCTTTATGATGTCTCTCATATCGAGGAAGGTACGCTTCTCCATCTCCATCTTTTATCTTTACCAGAACGCAATGTCATACTAAATCTGTATAGATAAACCGATGTATACCTGCACCATTATAACCACATCTGCTTCATCATTCTTTTCGTCTATCCATGACCGGATGCCGGTCATCCTCGAAAATGGATCTCCTGACGTGGATCGATGGTTATCCGAAGAACTCTGGAGCAAAGAACACGCCGCCATACTGAAACCATACGAAGGAGAATTGGATTGGTGAGCTACGGGGTCGTGTAGAGCGTAGCCTAATCACTAACTCTTTGGCCCCACATCCAGTTATCAGGTCACAGAGGCTGTAGGACCAACCACCAACAACTCGCCCGATTTTGTTGTTCCAGTCGATCGCTTGAAAGGATCTATTTCAAATTTCTTCAAGAAAGCACAGCCGCAAGATAGTACCAAGATCAAGGATTTGCCGTTGAGCCGACAGACTAAACGTCGAATGCAAGAAGAGGAAAGGCCGGAAATGCAGCAAGACAAGAAGAAGAGAGCGACTGAAAATGCTGTCAAGAAAGAAACCGGAAATAGTGCGAGCCAAGGAACAGAGAAGATAACGAGCTTCTTTGGCAAAAAGTGATGACCCTTCTCCTCGTTTATCACATGAAGATTGCTAGCGTAAATGTCGCTCTGCTTTGAATAACTACTTTGCTGATAGAACAGAAAAATTGGTTTGCTTGGTGCCTTTCTTTCTTTTCCAGTTATCAACAGTCCCTTACCAGTTTTCGTATTCAATGTTGATTGTCGGATATTCTGGTTTGTCTGGAGCTTCTGCGATTGGGTCCAATAGATCGCGCGCCGTAGTCGCAATAGCATGCGCAACAGCAGCAGCATTTGCCTTTGCTATGCCCCGAGCTACAAGTTTTCAACCATGAGCAACGGAAACGTTTAAAGCCGCGCACATGCATACCGCCGAGACAAAGGCCCAGATCGTCTACCAAAAGAACTCCCTTTACATCTTCTCTGTTTGCACTTTTGACGCGATCATTAGTACTAATCGATCTTTGAGGGCAAGTCGCAGCTTACATGTCGTCCAAAATGGACATTAACTCGGCCTCCATGAGTTATACGACTGGTGAGGGAGCCAGTATCGGAGTTCTTTGAAGAGTGGTCATCGCTTGAACGAAATATCCCACGGGAAACACATGTTTCTGCACTGTCCAGTTCTGATCAATATTATTATGCACACAATCTAGGTGTGGCCATGCGAAACAACGAGATGAAGAAATATGACTATCATATACTGACAGCATGGAATTTATGCGCAAGCAGGATCGGTTCTAAGCAGTGCGCGTAATGCGCATGTTAGGCGAAGGAATGGGGTCCTGATTATACATACGTAATGGATCCTATACGTAGGAATCAATGATGGAAACGCTAACAGGGGACACCGTCTTGATCTTTTTCATGCTGAAATCGAGGCATGGACTAAGGTTATCACTTATATCGCGTGAGGCTGAAGATTATACATTGCATTCTGCGCAAGATTTGCCACAGACAGAAGTATAGATATCCGCTCGCTTCCATGTCGGTTATCCTATGGATTCCCGATCCACGAAAGTCTTTTAGTGGTGCTGACTGGAAATTCAATATGAACTGGCAAGACAAACAGGTGTAATTATGGCTGGGAACGAGTGGTTGGTCAGGAAGTACATTATTAACCCAGGAAGTTTACACAAAAGAAATGGAGGACAAGAGAGCACACGACAAAATCGGCAAACGCTCTAGATCATTGTCAGTTGAGTACGCTTTCTTTGCTTTACATATTCCATCCTGAACTTACCGTTCCGGTGAAATTGTTTTAAAGGAATCCTTATTCTGTGCGTTCGTCTGAATACGCATATTGACTGTCAGAAACAGAAACGTTCAGTTTGTTAATTGACTACTCCATCCTGTGTGCTCTACGTTACCAGCTAGAACAAAGCTTCCTACGGTCGAGATAAAGCCCGCCAAGAACGCGTTATAAGGATAAGTGCCGACAGCGATCATATAGATGAACTGAAAGATCCCAGTCAGCAGAATGTATGCCAAGTATACGTCAATAATTCTGAGGTTCGTTGGGGTATCCTTTTTGTAGGCAGAGATGAATTTCTGCAACGCATTACTGAAACTTCCGTCCATAATGTCGAGGTGCTTTCTGCTGGAAAGGGACATCGACGTGCGATCATCGCAGTATCGCAGATCGGGGTTTGATCTATCCCATTTAAGGAAAAGCTCGAATTCAGGGAAGAAAAAGTAGGGCACCTTTCAAAAAAAGCTGATCCCGAGGGGCAGGCAAAGGGAACCGAGAGGTGTATTTTAACTTTCGGTTTACTGTACACGGTGGTTCTTTCTCTTTTCCCAAACACTCTTTCTCTTGCCCTTCTATGATACCCCGATCGCGGGCGAAATGAATCAGTGTGACTCGAAACTGAATCAATCACTAAAGCGGCCTCACAGTGCTCTCGATTGCAAAAAGGCCGCCACCAGTAGCAACAGTAATAAAAGTAGGGATGACAGCGGTACCCGAAACGCAGACAGTACAGATTCCGTTCCGGAATTCATACAAAAGCTGTTCAGGTACAATGGCAGTAATGCACCATGTTGCCTTATACGTTCCTGACAACATTCACTCGCAATTAGAATGCTAGAGAATAAAGCCTTCTGGCATACGTTCTGCTGGGGACCCGACGGCACCACCTTTATTGTCAAGGACACCAACGAGTTTTCAAAAAGCATATTACCAAAGCACTTTAAACACTGTAACTTTGCTAGTTTCGTACGCCAACTAAACAAGTACGATTTTCACAAGGTCCGAAACACCGATGATGGTTCGAAACGCTATGGTGATCAGGTGAGATAATTAGTTATTATATCCAATACAGGGATGGTATTGTTTATGCTTGGTCTCGCACTAGCCTTGGGAGTTTGTACACCCAAAGTTTCGACGTGACCGAAAAGATCTCCTGGAACAGATTCGAAGGAAGACTCCCGCCAAGCAAAAGAAAGATGCAGTAGCGACTGAGACGAAACATGAAAGTCAAGCTACCTCAAGCACTTTTGCAGAACAGACACAGCAAGAGGGAAACCAGTCATTTTCTTCCTCCTCAGACTCAGTAGCGGAATTACGGCAAATGGCCCAAAATCTGCAGGCAAAGATTAACGAGCTACAAAAGGCACAGCTGGAAATGGACAGCAATCTAAAACGACTCGAACAGAACGACAAGTTGATTCTGAATGAATTTGCCAGTCTCAACCAAAATTTGGCTGCCAAAGATCAACTGATACGCGAATTTTTGCAATTAGCTGCGGTTCAAGAAGAAAAGAGTATGTGGATGTTTTGCTTGTCTCTTTGATACAAATAGTTGACTTAGCGCGTTTTTTTTGATAGAGAGAAATGGCTCGATGTCTGCTGATCATGGATTCGCGCCTGCAACACAGAGTCTCGCCGACGCATATTCACAGATAGCCTCGTCAAGTACTCAGCAAATGGAAACATTATCAAAGAGCTTGCAACCTTTGGTACCGACACAAATTACAATTGTGAAGAACGAAGCACAGAACGCGAACGTCGAAATTGCTGATAAAGTATTACCGCCAGAAGAACAGCCTGCTATACGCACGCAATCATCTATCCCGACATTACCTGTCAATCCTTCTGCGAACATGCAGTTGCCATGCTCTGATTCTGCTGCTGCTGCTGCTGCTAGCATGAACGCAGGAAGCATCATCGGGTCGCCGTTAAAGACAAGCGACGGCCTTGCTTTTGTTACCTTCGGCCGTTTAACACCTAAAATGTCGATCCGCGATAATAAGACCTCTTTGGAAATTGAAATGACGCCTGGACTGAACTATCAACAGCAACACCAACAGCAGGAGGGTTACTCGTCGGTCCAGAACAATGCCAGCAGTACGAGAGTGAAATCAAATGCTGCTGGATGGACAGTTTCGCCTCGGGTTTTACTTGTCGACGATGACTCTGTATATCGCGATATCAGCGGCAGACTCCTTCAAGTGGTCGGTTGTACAATCGATCTAGCCAAAGACGGCGTTGAGGCTATCCATATGATGGGCCTTCGGAAGTATGACCTCATTCTTATGGTAAACCGGTTATTTTGCCTCGAGTTAATTAGCAAAATTTCTAAATAGGATTTTCGCGTAGGATATTGTGATGCCTAACTTAGATGGCATTTCGGCAACCAAAAATATCCGTAAATATGACGTAAAGACGCCGATCATCTCCATGACATCGAACTTCTCGGACAGCGACATTGTACAATACGCTGGAAGCGGCATGACCGATATTTTGCCCAAGCCATTTACAAAGAACACATTGTACAGCATGCTCGAAAAATACTGCGCTCATCTTCGAGTGATACATCCTAACATTGTACATATGGGACTTGGATTGTTACCATCCTCTGAGGCGTCAACTAGCGGGTCTAGTAGTAGCAGTACTTCCTATATCCAAGAAATCGGTCACCAATGCAACACCACTGCAGCAGACGAAAATGTCGTCAATCCTGTTCCTACGTGTCCCTTGCCAACGTATCCACAATCTATACCAGCCCAGCCAACAGTATTTTATCAGCTATCACCGTATCCCAGTTGTTCCAATAATCCTGCTGTAGAAGCCCCTTTAGCTCCGTATTGGGAAATTCCCAGTCAAATATCTGCTGGTCCCGCGACTCCTTTGCCTCTTTCATATGGCCCCACTGCCGGTTCAGTAGAAGATGCCACAGGAAGAAAGCGAAGGAGAATCGATGAATCCAACTAGTACATAAAGAATTCTGTGTATATTTTTTTCTCTTTATTTCATGGCTTGCAATACAGACTTCTGAGCACTATAACGTCTTGCTCCCTATTTTCACGCACTGATGAAAGCTAGTTGTTTTTGGTGTTTTACTGAACATACACTGCATCCATGCACTGCAGATGATTCTGTCGAATACCTCCCGCAGTGATAAATAAACAATCCGTAGGAAGCTTTTAGTCTGTGCGCTAAATACATTCGCTTTCTATGGCTTCGTATTTACTCTCTTCATCAGTTTCACGCGTATTACTATATACAGGCTTCTTATACATACTTCATACAATGGTCCATCTGGCTCGGCTTTCAAGTCCGGTATTCCTTTGACAACTGTCAGGGTGGCTACGTCTTTCGTGCTTGAGCATAATCATTGCACCTTAGAAAATACATTTATGACACCATATACAAGGATCCATCATCATCAACCAAGGTTCCATATCACCTACGGCCGACACATAAACTAACTGGGCTTTCTACCTGTTTCTTGCTGCATTTAACCAAATTTTCGTGTCGTACAAGACGCATGAAGTCGTTATTATGAGAAGTCCAGAAAACCCATATGCGCCTTTGTTTGCTCAGCAGGGAACTATGTCACCCTCGAAAAAAGTGCAGTGTGAGCGCAAGATAACGATCACGTTTCAAACAAAACGGACACAGAGAAAAAGCGCTTACAAACGTTCGTTGTAATGATATTTTAGCTTTTCTTTGTCATCAGGGTGATCCTTAAGCGGCGAAGACACTGTATCCGTTGTACAAATGACCCAAACAAAAAGGCCAACTTTTCAGTTGCAGTCAAAAGAAAAATATCTGAGGTTTGCCACGACACCGTTTGAAAATCAACTGTCACTATTAATCCAATCTGTTGGCACGGGGTACAGTACACAAAACTGTCCTTTTGTTCTCTTTACGCATCAACCTTATGCGCTGTTCAACATTATCCTCCAAAAAGTTCCTCTTTTTTCCTAGCGCCTGGTAAACCTTTACTTTTTCCAACACGGTCATACTTGACAAATCAACTTGTTGGAGACGTGATTTGGCTAAAGATTTTTCGCGAAAGGGGCCAGTCTCCGAGTATAGAAACGTTGGATAAAATAAAGGACGATCTGTCAGGTTGTGTAACCTTAAAAGTCAACCCTTATTGCTGTTATGCGGAAATACCGTTCAGTCTGTTCACCTTGTGATCTCCTGCGTGCATAATCAACACGACAAACTGGGAGTAAAGATAAGGAGCCAATTCGATCTGCAAAAAAATTCAGTGAAAGAAAAAACCTTGTTACTGTGCAAGCGAGAAAAAGAATCAAAAAACTATAAATTGAACGCGAAAGCCCCCATTTTTTCTCTTTTTTCATATTATTTTGGTATCTTGTTTTTTTTTATTTTTTTAAAAATGTTCAAAGTTCGCTCGCCCCTTCTACTGTTCCCAGCTTGCCGTCGGCAGCGCAATAAGACGATAGAGCGTTTGGGCTGCTGGATATGGGGGCGTCAGGGCGTGTCTCGGGGTCCCGTCTTCCGGCCGGCACGTCCCCTCAGGGTTGCAGCCTCAGCTGCAATCCTGTGGGGAGGTGTCGGTTGAGGGGTCGTGGGCGGGGCGCTCATCCTCACGGATGGCGACGGCGACGTCGTCATGCGTGAGGCCGAGCTCTTCGTCCCAGGGCTCTGAGATGCGTCCTGGCGTCCTCATATCCAGGCACGCCCTGTAAGTAGATACTTGCTGACCGTCAAAGAAAGCTATTCTACTAACATAATAACCAAAAACTAGCCTTCCATTCCTTTGCTCGCACCCCTTTCCACTCGTTCTCTTCCGCCTTCTCCTCCTCTCCTTTTCCTCCGCTCTTTCCCCCCTCCTCCCTCATTTTCCGTCAGGGTAAGATTTTGAAAAAATTGGGTATCGTAAAGTTTATGACTAATTTTCACCCTTTAGCGTGGCTTAAGCTCGTTTGTTCAAACATCTTTGATTCACTACTAAGATTTGCATCGGCGGCGACGGGACAGGTATGCATCTTTCTAGTTTACGGATAGCAAAAGCCGATTGTGTTCTTACGCGTCTGCTATTAGCAAACCAATGAAATCTGGGCGTACAAAAGCGAACGCGAACTAAACACGGGGCCCATGTTACAACACGCCAAACAAGACCGTCACAAATTGTATTGTGGCATCCTTCCCGTCATCACACATTTGTATCCTATTCGCATTGCACAATATAGTCATTTGTACCATATGGCATCTCCCACCACTTAGTCCTGTATATATATCTCATTCCATATCGTACATATTGCATATTCCAAGGTACCGTTCTATTTATATCATTTCTCGCCCTACATTCTACATGTATGCGTACTCCATCATTCCTTCTTGTATATATCATTTATATTCCCGCATTGTACATACTGCATCTTCTTTCACTTCATCTTGTATATACCATCCTGCATCGCACTGTACTACTTTCTACCCCACCACATCAATCTGTATATACGTTCCTGCATCTTACCTGTACATATCACATATTGTATCACATCATTCTGTATATATCCTTTACTGCATCGACTTGTAAATATGTATAACCTCAACTTGTATATATTCTCGCTTACTGTGCATAAAATCATTATTCTATAATCTACTAAACTTTAGTATTTGCCTTAACTAAAGACGCGTCGATTTTCACTTGAAATTACGTACAAAGTGTCATATAATTCATGCATTGTTTATTTTCGGAAAAGCACTGCCATAAGGAATCAACTCATACATACATATTAAAACCGGGAAATACGTCCAATGGTCGCGGATCACAGTGGTACTCGATATAATGGTGCGCTCGGTATTTCGGTCGATTTCGCTCCCCACCACGCTTACAATTTATTGCAAGGAAGGGTTCGACACAATGATTGCTATTCCGGTCCGCCGCGTTAGAATCATATTGAGCAGAATCTGTATGCCTTATGAAAGGAAAAGAGGCGAACTATGAGCATAACCCGTTCAAGATGTAATGTAAGTTTTTCTAACAGTGAATTTAACCATAAACTGAGTGTCAGCTCACAGAAGGAAGCGAACATGGCTCTAGGCAATGCATAATGCTCATTTCTTTATGCAAAGCTAGCTCATACTTGGAAGGTAATTGGTGAATGACACTACAGCAAGACTATGACTTAAATTAGCAGAATTTCAGTGTTGACCTTTTGAACTGCTTTTCTCGTATAAGGGACTCAAGGGTTACATATGTTTAACTTGCAAATGTGCAAACTGGCAACAAACAGGGTACTGTTCAGTGGTGTATATATTGACGCTTCTACTGCGTTAGGGAAAGCCGCTACAAATTTGAGAAACATAATATCATACATATCATGGCGTTCATGGTACATGCCGGGGACCTCGTCCTCTTCCATGTACGTAAATCCTGTGGCCAAGCAGCTCTGATGCTTCTTTAATAGCCAACTCCGACACTACATTCGTCTAGATCTTTACAACGAAATGCTCAAATTCAAGAAGCACGATAACAAAGGTAGAAAGATGTGGACCGATAATCTCATTTCAATCAAGGTTTTAATTGAGTGGAACAGAGAAGGATTCCAACTCTCCGTCTTCCAGGCGAGACCGAGACCGAGACCCATCACCCTCACGTCATTCACGTAGAAGACGATCAAGATCTCGCTCACGCGAACGACGACGCAGCCGTTCCCCATCGCCCTCACGTCATTCACGTAGAAGACGATCAAGATCTCGCTCTCGCGAACGACAACGTAGCCGTTCGCCTGCCAAGCGAGATTCTCGATCGCCTGCCCCAGAAAAGGTAATAAGCCTTCCTCCCGTCTCTTTGTCGTTATACTTTTGGCTTATTCATCATCATCATTGTCTACTTGTAGCCCAAGAAGAAACCAAAACCCACTCCGCAGTATAACCTTATTGAACTTGAGGTCAACGATCGACTTGGTAAAAAAGTCCGTGTAAAGTGTAGTCCAAACGATACCGTTGGTGATTTCAAGAAACTGGTGGCCGCACAAATTGGTACGGATCCTCATAAGATCGTGTTAAAGAAATGGTACAAGGAATACAAAGATCATATTACACTGGATGACTGTAAGTATATCCCTCAACTTGCATCAAAGTCTAAGTCCTGTTCTTAACATGCTTTCTTTTTTAGATGAACTACACAATGGCATGAACCTCGAACTGTACTATCGATAATTCCTTCCTTTGCTGCTATCACGGCTTGGAGTCAGAAATTAAAAAAAGACGCCAGGGACTTCTCTTGCTCTCCATGGCACCTGGAACTATGGCTACGGGCGGCATGAGAGAAAGGGAGATAATAAACAAACACTGTAAGAGACTGCATGGCGTGTTGAAAAGCCTCCCGAATTAAGCGAAGGCGTTTCTTCTCCTTTGCATTAAACACGCATAAAAAATCTTTTTTCCGTGTCTCTCTTTCTTTTACTTTTATTGTGTTTCGTAATGAGCTCCAAACGATCGTCTGCAAAGGGTCGTGGTAGTCGTGTATCTTCTGTTCCTGAAGAAGCAGACAACTCAGCTCCTTCTTGGGTAAACAATCTGAATCAAGCGATCGACGACCTCAATGTCAATAGGACAAGGCAAGGAACCCTTCCAAAAGCTCTATTTTATGTTCCTAACAACTGCTTATAGTACACGAGAAGTGGCTTTGGCCACCATCATTACCACACTGACCAGACATCATGCTGCACTCGCACTTGAACCACGATGTGAAGAGGTCATTGTTCTTTTACAGCGTTCACTGGCCAAAGGCTCGAGCGCCAAAGAGTCCTACATGGCAGCCCAGGCTATTAGTCTTTATTTTATAAACCTGGGTGGCCAAGTAGATTTGGGTGACCAAGACGAACTTTATCAAAAAGCCAGTCGTGCGCTCAGGCTCACAGCCAAGGATACCGCAGACGTCCTCGTCAAGGCTCAGGTATAATAACTGTGGCCCTTGTGATAATTTCATGCTGGCTGATTTATATCCAAGTGTTTGTACACATTGGCGCTCATCACGCTGATCGCTGCATCCGATATTGATGCACAGCTGACACGGGACTTTATCTTTGACTTTTTGGAAACTCAAGGAGACGGTTTCAATACACATGACTTTTCGGGTCACGAAATGGACCGACTGCTGACTGCAGCACTTCGGGCATATGGTCTGTTGTTTGTTGCTTCGTTTGGTGATGGTCCTGTTCAGCCAGAAGCTGTATGGGATGAAATTGAAAAGTGAGTGGTAGAAAACATTAGAATATACTGTCAGATTACTGAAATATCTATTACACTGAAGGGTCATGCCAATGCATGAGCTATTTTTGGAGTCCAATGATAAAGACGTACGTGTGGCAGCCGGTGAGAACATTGCCCTCATGTTTGAGACACTACGAACATCTCAGGTACCTTATCCGTGCACAACCTCTCCTTTTGTTTTAATAGTCTTAAACGGTCAATTAGTTGAACGAAGGGGAGGATGACGATGATGATAACAGTTACAAATTTGAAGCTCCAGAATACTATAATATGGGCAGTCTGATCCACACACTTCGTGCCTTGTCAGTGGACAGCTCTCGTCGCCAGAGCAAAAGCAGTCGAGCCGAGCAAAAATCCGTGTTTCGCGATATCGTCAAGAGCGTTGAAGAAGGTTACTCGCCTAGTCAAGAAATCAAGATTGGTACCAGAACCCTCTTGTTTAAGGGCTGGTGTAAGTTATGGGACCTTAGTCTACTTCTGTACTCATCTAATTCGCCCTTCCTTCTCGTTTTTAGCCAAGATCTTGCTATTGGGAGCATTCAGACAGATCATTGGCCAAGGTCTAGATCACCATTTCAAGGTAACTGACTGCATGATAATTGACGAGTTTAGAGAAGAACATTCCTAACAAGCGCATATGATAGACAAATGACTTGCTGCGGCAAATCTTTCATTGGACATCGTCGTCTGCAGTAGGATCACCACTCGATTCAGATGACTATTCAGAAGATAACAGCAGCTGCTCGACTTCGACACGAAGTAGCATGTCCAAGGCGGGAAAGCTGCATATTTACAACGAAACGAAAAAGATTCGATCAAAGCGATTACGGGAAGCTAGAGGACGCAAGGATGTTGCATTCTAAATACGACAGACAACCTCACATAAACCCAATACTTTGATACCTGTATATGCATACGTTTTGATAATTGTAGTAAAAAGGGAAATATGGTCTTTTGAATCAAATCATGAGTGTATTTACAACGAAAAGGGAAAAGAAGAGTTAGGCTGTTTTTACACATTGTTGTTCCATGGCGCAGAATGGACATTTAGGTGCGCCTTCTACATGGTTCTCGGATATCGGTGCTATGGAAGGTACATGTTGATGGCTTGGCTTTGGATGTGAAGCATACGACGATTGGTCATCAGACAGAGCATCAGGCTGTGAAGTAGCTTCTGGTTCTTTTTGCATTTGGTCTTCTTTCATGTGGACCAGCATCTCAACGGGAATGCGCTGAGCATATTTGCCGTCGACCAGCACAAGCAACCTCTCAAAAAGCCTCTGCTGTAATGTACGCTCTGCTGTCATTAAGGCTCTGACAAAACTGTGGAGCGCGCTACGCCGTGGTCGCACCGCAATATCAACGTAACCGGCAGCAGGTAGCACACCTTGACGATGCAGGATCTTTAGTTTACCACGAGCAGAAAAGATCGAATAGCTACGCGCTTGTTGGGTATATTCATTCGTTATTCGTAGATACGATCCTTCAGGTCGTCCCTCCTGAATCGGCGCAAAATATTCAAGAACGAGCGGACACGGCGCCACATTGTATCCGGGATGATCATCATCGTCTTCTTCTTCGGCGGACTGCTCCTCCTCTTGTTGTTGGAGTTCTGCTTCAGCATCCGCAGCACTGTTCAGCCGGCGTAATCGAACAGACCCTGACACGACACTGCCGTTGGATGTTTCGTCTTGCCGTATAACGGGTATCGATACGTAGCTATCTCGACGCGAAGATGCATCCCGGGGGCCGGATTGATATGATGAAAGCGACTTGCGCTTTGGTGACAAGGTGCGCGAGCGTCCTTTATGGCTTGCCGCACGTCCGGTTCTTAACAATGATAATCGTTTGCTTAATATCGTCTCCAGATTTCGGAAATTTAATTGATGGCTGTGCGATAAGGAATCAGGCAATGCTTTCTAAACAACAAGGTCGGGCAGTCCACTTAGTATTAGGAAACACCTGCACAGTCTTTGTGATACTTACAAACTTTTCCGTTATTGGATCGTCCATTGTGTGTTGCGAACTTGACCTCTGCCGTTCTGATATAGCGAGACTACTCCCTTTTTCTTCGTAAATGGCGCCAGCCCTTACAGATTGATTGGATGAAGACGGTCGCTGCTGGGACGAGGATGCATTGCTAGATCGACGTTTTGAAAAGGACTTTTCGACGTCAATCAACCACAATATCACTCCTCGGAATTCGGTATCCCTTACCTCTTCATTTGCGTTTTCCCAAAGATCATCAATAGAATCAAGAGGTAAAGACCGTGCAGCAAAATACTGTCCTGGAGACATCTTTCCGCTGGCACTTCCAGACGGGTTGTTGACAAGTGGAAGTCCACTGTATTTCTCATCCATAAGATCTCCTTCTTCTTTATTGAGCCAACTTGGGTCGTCATCGCTCTTGACCAGATCCAGGATATCACCTAGGATTTCACGATCGGAGTGCATGGATACGCCGTCAAGCGTACCGAACGGTGGCCGGGTTTCTGTGACAAACGGTACCGGTTCCAAGTGACCCAAAAAGGATCCGGCGCTGCCGTTATCCGAACCTTCTTCTTCTTGTTCTTTTGGCGCCGGAAGGTGACCCAAAGGTGATTCTGCTCGAGAAAGCTCAAATGACACATCGAACGTGTCTATCAAATAACGTTTGAAATCATCGTCCACGGATCGCTCGAGTTTCTCCAAGTCCTTGTACAGATTGGACAACAATGCCCCAGACCGCGTCCGATGCGTTCGTATAGAACTGTCATTGTCGCCTGCCACGTGCGATGTTGAGCGACGCCGAGGTAGCCTTGATTTGCTAACCTTGGACGACGGCATTTTGTTCTGAAGAAACCGGTCGGGGATGGAACACCGCAAGGTGTTTCACCTAGCCAGGTGCATAAGCATCACCGTCAACCTGATTGATTCTTGTATTCAATATGTGAGAGAATGTGCCTCCGTTCTGTCAAGTAGCCAAGTAACTAGTAAGATCCAAGATGCACCAAATAAACTTAATGTGGGACAGATCATACATACAGTGGGACCCCGCCTAATGCGACGGCTCGATTCCTAGCAATAGCCCCGGGGTTGCAATGGAGTGAGATGGCAGCAGTTTTCGTCTCTGACCTTATATCTATCAACTGTTCCACAGGCCCATTTTTTATTTGACCATAGGTGAAGAAACAGGCATGTCCAGATATCCTCGGACCTCATTTTCCATGAAGGCATTCATATAGTCAGGTGCTGCTAACCATTTCCTAAAATTATCTGCTATTGGCAATAATAGAATAACAATAAAAATCAAAGGAAAGACCATCCCGCCATGCAAAAGAGGCATTTGTCTCTTATTTAAATTAGTTCCGTTTACCTTTGTGTTTCCAATTCTCTGGAGATTAAAACAGGAGCAAGGTAGCCGGCTTGATACACCCACTGGTGAGAATAACCATTGAAGAAACTAGGTTTGATACCAGCAGGAGATGACTTCGGAAGAAAGGCATAAAGTCAAAAACAAATCTTGCTTACAGTTGTATTCGAAGGTTCTTCTGAGGTCCATCGTCTAATAAAGATCGGGATGCCCTTACAACTTATAACTCCCATATTTGGAAAACGGGCAGCCAAACATCCTCTCTTTAATCATCGTTTTTCAGTATGTTTCGAGCGAATCAGCGCTTATCAGGTCTGCGGTCGTCAAATGAGCCATTCTAATATTTGTATGGTCTTCAAAGAAAGAAACAGATGACATATCAAACCCGAAAGTAAAAGCGCTCAGAGTGCTAAATGGGCACGCAGAACTGGCCCAGCACAGTGTGCCGGATATCGTACCATTTGCACAACGCAGTCGTCACCTGTAACCTGGACTATATCAGCATTTACTAGCTCATCATTGACCATCCTCCGTAAGAAAATATGAAACTGCAACCTCCTATTCCCCTGATTGAAGCAAAAGTTAGGCTTACAGGTCCGTCTTAATATCGTTATTTCAACCTGTTAGACTTACCGTACATTCTGCAAACGGAATGTGAAACCAAATACTACGTAGCCAACAACAGCAGAGATTTTCGATGACAAGTGAGGGTCCAGTTTTGCCAAGAATCATGTGAAAAAGAGAAGTTGCATGAAACTTATGACTGACGTTATTAGACAGTATAAAATGGACGGAAAACTAGTTTTTGTTCTTTTGCTTTCTTTCTCTTGCTTTCTGTTCTTTGGCTTAACGGCACTCTGCCTTTCGTCGCTTCATGAGGATGTACGTTGTATCTGCATGTCCGAGGCGGCAAACCTGTCTGGACATCTTGGTGTTGTCAAGACTTCAGGTCTCTCGAGTCTGCGTTCCTGTTGGGTGGGCGGCCCTCTTTATTACAGATAGGCGATTCATCGTACCTGGCGAGTGCCGCGTCACCGTCTCTGAGCGTTATTACATGGGCGCACTGGCCGCGTGGTGCGCGGGAACACCGGTAGCTACATTTTCCTTTACTATAGAGAACGCACGATATTGACACAGGAAAATCCTGTTCTGACTCGGACCCCTACATCGCGGTGTCGTCAGTTTATGGAAATAAGCAAGTAGCAGAAGTTTCAGCTACAGCAAAAAGTATTTTTATTGCAAGATACAGTGATTGAAGCACATGTTTTAATTCTGTCATTTATCACTCAATCCATGATATCATGCAATAGAAAAGACACAATAACCGAACAGCCTTTTTTAAATCATATAATGACTAAATGAATACTAGCAACGAAGGGCACAACAACCTGCAGAAAGGCAAGCGAAAAAGCGACAATCGGAAACGTATGTTCAATTAAACGATGATATCTGCCAAACTTTGGCCAACCTTTCAAAAAAGGTAGTCAAGGTAAGCACGATTCATCTTAAAACTTCCACTTACATTCGCATATGTTTTTTGTCTTTTTTTGAATAAAATGTAGCAACAACAGCAAACAGAAGCTGGTCCTTCTGTTCAAAGGAAGGTGGATGATACCAGAATTTCAGAGGAAAACGAGGAATCATCAACATCAGGCAAACCTACTTTGTAAATTGGTATACAACTATATAACTCATTCTTTCTTTTCGTTACGAATAAGTACAAAATACTATGCAAAAAATCAAACAATTGATCGATTCAACCTCTCTCCTTGCGGATGACGAGTAAGTAGAACGTTTATTTGTCTAATATTTATGAAGGGTTAGTTTAAAACTCATCTGTATTTTTATTAATAATGTACCAGAGTCGGTGGCCTTGGAATCCTTGACACTTATATTCCCATGGTGAAATCACTTTTGAAAAATACTACAAGTAATGAAGAATATTATGATATAACGGAGAAATGTGCGGTACCTGACTGCTCCTTGTCTCGCACTCCTCAAGAATATATCAAATTGCGCTCCTTCCGCCAATTTTCTTCGGAAAACATTGCGTAGGGATGTTCTTGACCAATTTGACACTGAATTCGACTTAGCCCTTCACTCTAATCTACGATTTGTGGAGGCGACAGTCATTATTAAGTCCATTTGCCTTCATGATTATTATTACTGCTTTTTATTTCTTTCTGTTTTTTAATTTATAGCTCACCTTGTTTTATAGTTTGGATTTGATCCAAAGCCCCCGGAACCCTTTGTAATTCAAAAGTCTTGAAAGAACTGCCGCCGTCCATACAAGCATTCAGGTTATAAATGCTCTTTTCTTGGCCAATAATGATATCGTTGATCTTGCGTGGTAAGTAAAATGGTACTTGACCGTGTGTTTTTATTCCATAATTGCCCTTTTGCAATTTTTATAGGATTGAACGACAGTGCCAGGGAACTCAGGCAAGAAAATGGGATGGAGTCGGGTTCTCAGTTAGAAATAGAAAGTTTGCACCAGTGTTGATCGAATTTTCAGGAGGCATTCACACTACGGCGAAAAAGAGCGGATTTTGCCAAAAACTCTGTACGACGTGAGGTGTGTATTGCTGGAAGTCCGTAATTTGTGGAACCTGTAGGGCGAATTTCTGAGCGATTTGGTGAAATCCGCCCTCCTGCCCTCCCTCCCTCCCACTCGCTCTCTAGCCCGCCCAATTTTCGCTGTGGTGTCAGGCAAACAGTGGAAAAGGAAAAGGCAGAAGGGATTGTACAAAAATATACAGTAGCATGATCAAAGTGAACAAATTCATTGAAGCTGCACTTAAACTGAATCAACTCCGTCAGTATATTGTGTACAGTTTTCAGGTAATGTAGTCTATAATATAACGCACAAGGATTTTTCTGAAGTAACGAATTGTTATTAGATATGCACCTGTACTTTGAATCTATGTGTCCCCTCGATAGGGTTCCGCTCAGGACGCTTAGTACTCAGGACGGCACGGGACGGGTCTCAGGAATGTCCCTTCCTGAGTGGGAACCCTACCCCTCGGTGATGATGTTTTCCTTCGACCACGATTCTGCACCATCCGCTGCCCAACTACGCCGTCCGAACTAAAAGAATATGCAGAGAAGGTCCCAGAGTTATACAAATGGAAACAGACTGTCATCAACACGTTCAACAAAGTTCATCAGTACCTCGGGGATTTACCACTAGACTTCGAATAAGCAAATAAAAACTTTTAATTCTCGAGCTTTTTCCAAGTAATCTTTAAAGACTTTAAATTGACTGCACTGCAATAAGTTACTGGTACAGCGGCCAGCATAGTGCAAAACAATGGATGCTTTTCTCTCAAAAAGTTCAGTGATAACTTTATAATAAATTCACGTTCAATAGCTTTTCGGAGATGTCTTTATTATAGGTACCAAGTTTGAAGTATGGTTATGAATAAGGAAGGTCTTCTTCTTTTGCTAAGGACAAAATTATATGATGTGCAGCCGCTACTATACTAGAAAATAGTCGATGCTTTTTTTCTCAACGAATCATTCTTCGAACTTAGTACTGATAACAAAATCACCTTTCGAAAGCTATTGATCTTTTTTAATGTGTATGTGAACGCTGAACATCACTGAGAACAGAGTATCAGCTGTTATTGCAGTTGCAAACTCGTTAACTTTGGTCCTTAGCAAACAAAACTATTTTTTATTCATAGCCATGCTTCAAATTTGGCATATATAACAACAGGGCCTTCACAATACTATCCAGCTTATTTTCATTATAAGAGTTACACCTGAACTTGCGGAGAAAAGAGCATACATTGTTTTCTACTGTCATGACCACAAAAAACCACTACCCTCCAGTTCCTTTGATATTAATGCCAACGATAAAGATAACTAATACAATGACAATGATGCAAATTTCATTGAATTTGGTTAGCTGTTTACGTGCGGATCGTATTTTATTATTCGTGAGTAGTGACAAACTGTTTCATCCAGGACGAACTAACTTACCAAATTCAATGAAATTTGTCGCTTTGGGTTTGTCTTTATTACCTTTATCGTTGGTGGTGTGTATATGGTAGCCATACCAAGGGGATGATTTTTTGGTCATGAATACTGCACTATAACGCTCACCAGATGATCCCCCGCCCGATAAAAAAATCATAATGCGAAATAATTTTTTTCTTGTGCTGCAAAGTAACAATGAACAAATGCGAAAAGATAACGTAAAAGCTCTTGCTCAGGGCAAAGTGGATGTGAAATGACGCAAATGCACCCTTTTAGTGTAACGCAAAATAAAGAATATATCAGGCGCAAATCACCAGGAAAAAAGTATTAGCACAAACACGGATATAGATCTACGAAACTAAGCTCGAGGGTCATCGTCCATTCACCTAGGTGTTTCGCTCACCTTTCAAGGCCTAAATTCGAGCCTTCAACATCAAAAGAACACGTCATTATCTCAAGTCACCAAACACTGACACTCAAAAATCACAGGGTGGGATGACTACTGCCGCCAATCCCGGGACAGGTGTGTATCTTTATTACAAGACAACGCGCCAGACCTTGCGCTGCGCCGGCCAGGTATCCCTTAAGCCTCAAGAACATTGCGTTCAGAGACGTAAATACCATCCAAGAACTTTCTGATATCCTTATTCTTAACTCTGCAGGTCTGTTGGATATCAGCAGCTGGAAATAGTGACCATCATCAGTCAATAACAAACATCACGAAAACACTCGGAAGAAAGAAAAGACTTACCTGACTGAGAAACAGCTTCCAGGTCGTTACCCGTAATAATAAGCTCATCCTTTTGTGCCTTGGATGCCTCACATTTCACACCCTCGCGCATTTTAACGTGGAACGCGACTTTCTGGCCCAAAAAGTTGCGAATCTCCACAGCGTTGCCTTCATTGTTGACAATGACGTTGATGGGAAAGTGAGCATAGACGTAGCGCATCTTGTACTGGAAGCCCTTGGTCACACCAATGACCATGTTGTTGACGAGTGAGCGAACAGTGCGGATAGAGGCAACATGCTTGCGAGAGCCATGGTAGACGGTGAATCGAAGCTTGTTCTTGCCAACAAACTTGATTTCAATGTTCAAGTGTCGCAAGTTCTTTGTCAATTTGCCGCGAGGACCTTCGACCTCGATGATGCGCGACTTGACCGTGACTTTGACGTTCTCGGGAATAACAAGCTCGTCGTCCTTGACAATGTCTTTCATTATCTAATTAGCATAAATTGCATTAATATGGAGTCCTTTATATTATGTTTGCATTGGATGGGTCACTCACGACTTAGTAAATTATAATGGATGGATAGGATAGATGGACGGATGGATCAAGTGCAGATAACGGCCGCTTGATGGATGGAGGGTCTAATTCAAAGTCAGCTAATCAAAGAAAGGGTTTGTTGGACTCTCTGGCTGGCTATGTATGGCGTAAGACTAAGGGCACCAGCGTATAACATGTGCGTGCCGGAGGATGGCTCGCCGATGAACGTTTCCCATTACTTATCGCGGAAAGTGTAAGTGCGCAGATTCGAGGTCGATAGCAATATTAAAGCTGTTCTGGAGCCCTTATCGAAAGGAAGCAGACAGAAACCAAAAAGTTTATCAAGAAGCTATCACTTCAAGTGAAGTCTGATACCACGGTGGTAAGTTTCCTTAGTCAGGCGACCCAAATTTGCTTTTTGTGATTTGAATCCGTGCTACGAACATAATTGCAGAGCCAGAAAGACAGATCTATGTATTGTAGGCTGCCCGGTTTTCTAATACAAGCGATAGAATATTTACATGGGCATCTAAGGTATTACAAGAAAAGAGTATAATAAACATTGCTACCGGTGGGTTTTCGGGACTATCAGGGATCTGGATTATGCGTTTTATCTGATGTGTTTCGTCGGGCACCGCTTTTGCCTTTCGTAGAAGAAGTGGATCGATTATACTCTGCTTCTTCTTCTGGTCCACTGGGACGACGATGTACAGCGGCGTTTCCGCCGGTATTTCTCCTGTGATATACAGGCGATGTAGGCTCTTGCGCAAGGTCAGCTTCAGTCTCTGTTGTTACTGGTCGACCTTGCTTTTCAAGGACGGCCAATATATGCTGTATAGCTTCCTGATTCTGACGTGTCATAACGATAAGTGTCTGAAGCTGGTTCAGAATTTGGTCATTTTCATTGCCCAGAATATCGTAGCCATGAGTCTGATGGCCAATTGGCGGTGGTGATAGTGGATTTGTGGTTGTCTGCGACAAGTTGGGTGTTACGGGGTCATGACCTTGCGTTTGCCCATCAGTGACATCGTGTCTGCTGTTATCTGTAGCGCATATTAGTTCGCCGCTTTTATGTCTCTGAATTTCATACAGCGAACCTTGAGCATTTGCGGTTCGATATTCGTCTGCTCCATCAGTTAACAACTCGTTGTAATATTGCCGCCGTCGCATGGCTTCCCAAACTATCGTAAAATTTCGACCAATGATAATGGACGGTAATGCAATCAGCTTTACAGGCATTTAGCTTCCAGTTTCTGGTATCGGTCTATTTTCTATGACACGTACCAGAACACCAAACATCATCGCAGGGAATGTCACTAGCTTGCCGATAAATGTTGCTGGAACCATATCACCGTAGCCGGTAGTCGTAATAGTAACAAGAACAAACCAGAAAGCAGCAGGAATGCTGTCAAAGGAACTGAGAATCACAATTATCAATTTCAGTGCCTGAAAGCTACCGTATTTGTTGCTTCAACGTACCTTGGATTACCATCAGGGTCAACGAACGTTTGCAGGCTTTCGTCCCATACACCTCTTTCAGCAAAGTAAAGCAGAGTCGCCAAAAGCACAACGCAGGTGACGAGGAAGAAAAAGAGAGCGGAAAGGGCATCGCGAGATCTCCGTAAAGCAACAACCATGACTTCGATTGTCATGACTATCGCGTTGGAGTACTTGTAAGATCTGAATAAGCGAAGCAAACGAAACAATCGAAGAATCGTGAACCGGAACTCGTACGTCTAGACGATATGTTTGAGCACTGTAGCCCTGCTATCCACTCCGTTGATCATACCGTGTCACGCTTCGCCAACAGTTCAATGTAAAATGGCACAATCGCAATAAAGTCAATAACGGACAGAGGAGCTGGTACAGACCTTAATGATGGCGTTCCTGCGAGAAAAATGCCACTAACTTACAAAGAAAAAAGTGAGATAGCATGCGGAAGGAGTCGGAGTGCGCAAAGACGCGTAGCAGGTATTCAAGCGTAAACAATCCAACCATGGCGGTCTCCAGGTTGAACCTACACGCAAAAGGTTATGCCGACCTTGTTAGAGAATTCAGTGGTGTAGACTTCGGCACCGTCCACACACTTGCCATACTCTATTACTTTCTGAAGAGCGGAATGCAGGTATCGTCTCGATCGTTGTCATGACAGCACTGAGGACAATCAAGACTGAGACAATGACGTTCACCCAAAACGCACTGCTGCTGCTAGACGGCTGCTCTAACAGCAGGTATAGCTTGCGTTTCAGGTCACTTTTAAATTCGGTTGTTTCGGGTGTCCAAGTCGACTCATGAGCTAAAGGTTCTACAGCGTGATTCTCCGCGTCGTTCCCGCCAGGGCTCGCAGCACGTTCAGGGCCTTCGTGCGCAAGTGCAGAAATGGACATGAAACCTGCTGGTAGCTGGCCAATACGTTGATATCGATGATGTTTTTGGCTTGTGGAAGTTTTGTTACGGTGCGTCATGTTCTCGTCCACTGACGATTCCTCATCTGATGCTGCTGGCATACCGGAACGCCGCGTGCTTCCGACACCGGTTTGCGCAAGTTCAATATCACTGCCATTGTTTTCGGCGTTTTGCAAGAGACCGAGGGGTTCTTCTTCATCTTGCAATTTGGACAAATTGCCCGATTTTCGAAATAGCCGCATGCAACGACAGGAGAAAAGAAAGAGTGGATGATCAACTTACCGCGAATCCGGACAAGTTAAAATTTCCCCGGAACGCGGTCCCTTTCTTGCCAGCAGTTTGTGTCGCTTCACCGCCAAAGAATTTTTTATCGTCTATCTGTGTAAAAAGTGTTTCGACAATAGCCGAAGCTGTTTGCGTCTTATAAATCGTAATAAAAGTACTGCTAAACCGGAAGCTGTTGTCGTTGCTCCGGCAAACTGAATGGCTGATGGCCATCCATACGTATCACGCAATGCTGCTGTAATTGGCGCGCCAGTTGGAGTGCCAAAGATGCTTACGAAATAACATACACCTATTGCTCGCTGGAGGTAATGAACGCCTATTACTTTGGTTGTAATGACTGGAAAAAGCGAGACATATCCACCGCCTGTTAAGCCGCTTACTACACAGTAAGCGACATAGACGCCGTAATCATCGGCAAACTGCCAGACAGTCGTCGTAACTACACCTACCAAAAGCCATTAGTATTGCGCCAAGAACTGAGGAGTCGATAAATAATAACAAATCTGCTAAAAAGGCGCATATAAACGTGGTATTGAAACTGCCGAATCGATCGGGCGTAAGGCCCAGTGTAATGCGGCATACAGCGTTCGTGCCTAGAACGATCACGGTTGTTCAGCGCTTTTCATCTGTTTTATAGCAGAATACTGTTTTCAATATTACCAGACATGGTGGATACCAACGAAGCGCTTTTGGCAGGGTCTAATCCAACAACAGACGACGCATATGTTGGTGCCGAGAAAATACGGTGCGATAAAACCAATGCTAACCAGAAAGGAGAAAAGGACAAGTAGAGCAAAGGACCCAGTCATCATTGAGCGATCCAAGAACCATCCCACGCTATTTCGCGCCGGAGGGTTTCCATTGGGAAACAGCCAAGGCCGCTGCGATGGCCACGCAAGTGAACGTGAGGCAGTCGCTGATCCAGAACGCGTCTCGGTAACCCAGCAAGGCAATCATGCGCACATTTAGCGGTGAAACGGCCACATCGCCCATGTCAGATCCACTCACAGCAATGCCGGTAGCAAGCGCTTGGCTTTTGGTAAACCGTTGCGACGGAAGAGTGACCGCGGGCCTGTACGCAAAAGCACATCCGACACCAAAGCGAACACCCTGAGTTAGGTAGAGCTGCCAAAGTTCATGGGTGAAGCTTGCCATATTGCCATTGTCCCCGGAAACCCGATTTTCTGGATCACTGGAATGAGGAATAGTCAGAAGGATAAGAGGCATGTCGTGCTAATTGTCCACACATATGACACGCCTAAATCACTGGCGCGCCCTCGATAGCCTTTTTGCATATATCTGAAGGAATAAAGCATGAAGTTTTATAATTATTATATACAAATCTTCTTTTGAGTTTTTCGCAGGCTTACTCCTTTTCAAAACGCCGTAGCTATAAGTATTGCCAGAACTTGCGAATCCCACTAGGAAAAGTGAAACAACTTTCAACCATCCTGTATTGCTCGAACCATCGGTTGGCCATGGAGTTTTCCAGGACGGAGGTGGTAGCTGCGCGGTCGCATGTTCGACATCTTTCTCACTTAGTGCCTCTTCTTCCGCAATGGAAGCTTTTGGACTCTTTGTACTGCATGTACTGTCATTCTTTATAGGGTGAACTATCGGCGAAGACTTTATGGCTTTTGTACTTTCTGATACACTGATCCATTATCACATTCCTGAATTTTTTCGCCGGATTTAGCCGGTTCGAACTTCATTATTGGGTTATATAAAACGTCAAGGCATGACAATGACCTTCGTATAGGGTGCGTGAGAGTGTTTGATCTGGATGTCTTGATTTACAGTACCCGCGTCGATATTCTCGATATACCGATCGACCTCTGCAATCACGGATTTCCTTTTTCCAGGCGTATACCCAATTGATATAACGATCGCATTTTTCGCCACGGACCCTATCGATATATCACACGAGTACTGTGAAATCATTCAGATTGAGCAGGCATTGGCTAGCACGTTCTCTTGAATGAACGTGCCATCTGTCCAAAAAGGTGGGTATGCGAACCGGGGCACGGCTATGATACAGTGCCCGCTCGATATAGTGATCACCACGGTGGACCCAAAAACCGATTACTGTAACGAGGGATCACTATATAGATTTAGTGATCTGTATCTGCGAACAAAGTTGGTGGAATTGAAAAGTGATCACTATATCGAGCGGTCACTACATAACTGAACACTATATAGAGCGGGCGCTGTAACAGCTGTAATAGAACATTTTCGATGCTAGTTTTCGTATCTCCATCGAATAATGCATCCTGTCGGAAGATGGTATCTTCTGTCCATAAACGGCCCATCGTCAACCCGGCTGTTTCTAACTTAATATCCTTCCCTAACTTGATTTGTATCTATTTGAAAGCCCACGAGACACGAAAGGCGCGGAAGGTCGTGTGCTTTGTCCTATGTAGCACTCAGTCATCGTATAATTCTTCACTGCAGCCGGTTACGTGCTTCCTGAAATGATTTTCGGGCGCTTGCAGAGCGGCTTCTCTATCCCCATGTATAACCAACGCTAGATCATGACATTGCTCGACCCAATTCCTTTCGCAAAATGCGGTTACGGCATATGTGATACATAAGTATGAACGGGATCGAGAGGAAGCTATTTCTGGATATCCAACTGCAGCACGCCCTGAATCTGGACGGCTGCCAAGACCACCCCCTCGAAGTCTGAGTAACTTACAAACACGCTATTAGAGATACTGAGAGAACTGTAATGGCAGAACTGCAATTTGGTCGCTCCGAAGGTCGCTCATTGCCTAATACATATACGTGATCAAGAGACATCTTTAGCATAGTTAGCCAAGAAAACCCTGTTCAAATTGCCGCGGCTGCCAGCATCATAGGGGCGGGACTTGCAAACTCAGAGTCTCACATCCCGAGAACAAAGGATACTATATGAAACTCTGGTCTTTTATCATCTGCCAATCTTACAATATCAAGCATGAATATGCAATTTTAGTGAAGAAGCAGCAATTATCTAGTCGATACCAGCATCGAGATGATTTACGCGATATAATGTTTGGTTAGATAGCACGTTCCATTGGCAGACGCGCATAAACGTGAAGCAATGTTTATCTTCCGGTCTGTAGTACTTCCATCAGTCCTGTGCCCGGATAATCAAACTGACTTCGTTCAGTAACCTGAGCCTTTCAATGTTTTAAAAAATCTTTCTGCAGCCTATTCCAAATGTGGAAACTCAGTGTACTTCAATGGGCACCGCAATTAAAGGACCATTTATGGGCACAAGGTTTGCAGTGAAAGGTTCGGTTTCTGCATTCCCAGATTCATTTAGGATCAGATAACCACACAAATGGTGCCCGACTGATGAATGCCAAGAACGCAACTCCGCAAAGTTTTGGGTGTTGCTGGCATCGACACTTCCAGCCTTGGCATACCCGACCTGGTGGATCCCTGGGTTACCAATGGCGACCAGATCACTCTAATTAAAGTCAGCTGCTTCTTATTGAAAAGTCTATCTCGGAAACCTAGATGCTCACTGTGATGGAAACTAATTACCATCATCAAGCTGACCGTGCTCATACCTTCCATGTTTGCGTCTTCCAGTATCCATATTGCCCAAGGAGGAATGACAGGTCCGCCTTTGGACAGATACTCTTGGCATGTTCGCGTTGCACAGATCAGCCCGAAATTGTGTAACCTTTCTTCTGACAACGGTTTGCCATGCCCGCAATCCATTAACCGCTCCTTCACTGTAAGGCAACCTGCATAAATACAATGATTGCAGAGATACAGAAGCAAGATATATAGGGCTCTAGTATCATGATCATAGACTTGTCACGTAATCAAACATGATAATGTAGAATGCACATAATGATATGCTATGATTGTACACGGAACATGCGTACACTTATCCTCGGGTTCCTGCTGACCCGTCAATCTGGACAGGCCGTGTAACCTTGTGCTAATAGGAGGAAAAAATAAACCTTCGACTCATTGAAATCCACGAACATGACAATATATATAAATGGTGACCATGTCCTCGCATCCTCGAAAATAATCAAACCCACTCAAGCTTTCCGTAAAGCATTCCCTTTTTCTCAATCCATCAAAAACCATGGTCTCGTTCACTTCCCTCACTTCAATTGCGTTCCTGGCCCTTTCGGGCTGGTCGGCAAACGCCATCCCTGTTGGAACCGATGCCGGCTTCCCAAACCAAGGTCCTATTCCTTCGGGTATCCCCTCAGGCGTTCCCCCTCCTCATGCTGTCTCTGGCGTTCCTAGTGGCGTTCCTCCTCCTCCTACTATCTCTGGCGTCCCCAGCGGTCTTCCTCCTCCGCCTTTCCCTGCTTCGCCCAGTGGCGCTCCTCATGTCCCTGGTTCGCGCAGAGATGCTCCTCCGGTCCCTCCTTCGCCGAGCGTCGCTCCTCCTGCTCCTGGTCAGCCTAGTGTAGCTCCTCCTTCTCCTGCTAAGCCTAGTGGAGCTCCTCATGAGCCTGGCAAGCCCAGAGATGCTCCTCCTGCCCCTGGTTCGCCCAGTGTCGCCCCTCCTCCTCCTGGTCAACCTAGTGGCGTTCCTTCTCCTGCTAAGCCTAGTGACGCTCCTCATGTGCCTGGCAAGCCTAGAGACGCTGTGCATGTCCCCGGCAAGCCCAGTGTCGCTCCTCCTAAGCCTAGTGGCGCTCCTCATGCCCATGGCAAGCTCAAGAAGGCTCCTTCGCATCCCCCGGCTCCTTTGCCGTCTTCCGCCTAAATTATCCCCGCTGTAGTTTAGAGCAGACGTATGGCACAGCCTGTTGTTGTGATCTAGTCAAGTTCAATAAATTCGAACGTGTTATGTACCCAGTTACATGTCTGATAATATTGTGCCCACAGTCGATCCGTGAACTTAACCAGTCGGTACAGCACAATGTCTTGGGAATACGTAACACAACTAGGCACGACTTGCTGCTCGACAGAAGCATTCATAGAGTCTTTGCAAAATGCGCAAGAGTCTTGTGTGTCGTAGTTCGATTGTTATAATATTCATGTTTTGACAATGGTTTTTCTCTTTTGTTGTGCAGGATACAGGAAATCTACAGAGCAATATACTACATTCCCCAGGTTGACGTCGTCGATTACCAGGAGGCTTTCTTAACGCCAGGAAGCTCTCCATTCAGGGCTTTCAAACGGAACTGATACCGGCAGAGCTTAAATTCGCGAAGAATACTTCGACCGTGACCAGTAGCGACGCAGCGATTGTGGATATAGGCAGGTGACGATTGCTTTGGCATGCTGTTGAGGGCGAGTTGTGCCTGGTGGCGTACACGGGCCGGAAGCGTCTCGTTTCGGGTAATGTATCGGTAGGCCTGGCGGGTCAACTCGTTGTCAGCCACCAATTGACGGGCCTTGATGTCACGGAGAACACGGCTACGCATGATGATCTTATGTGTCTCTGTTTACTGCAGTGTGTGCAAGCAGAAATTTGAAAGATTGGTAGCGGAGTAGGAATCTGCCCTCGCTGCAGCCACGTTTCGAAGAACAGGCTAAGTTGCGCTTTATCCTGTTCAATAACTCGGCAGACACAATGGAAAAGGGCCAGACTACCAGTGGGTTTGGGAAGAACCCAAGACCTCCAAAGGTAGTAAAGCATATACAGTCGAGGTAGTGATAGCAGCGCTCTAATGCAGCTTTTATGAAACAGGTCAAGAACAAGAACCCAGCACCCATCCAAATCACAGCTGAACAGATTCTTCGCGAAGCACATGATCGCCGATTGGAACCCGTACACACTATTCCTCAGCAAAAAATCAGCGATTTAGAGGAACTTTCTGAATTCCGTCAGCGAAAGCGCAAAGAGTTCGAGGATAACATTCGCAAAAACCGACTCAACATTAGCAACTGGCTCAAATATGCATCATGGGAAGAATCGCAAATGGAATTTCAACGATCACGCTCCGTGTACGAGCGTGCACTTGATGTCGATTGGAGAAACCCAGCCATTTGGTTGCGTTACGTCGAGATGGAGATGAAGAACCGAAACATCAACCACGCGCGCAACTTGCTGGATCGTGCCACCACGTTGCTTCCGCGCATGAATCAGTTCTGGTACAAATACACGTACATGGAGGAAATGCTCGGGGATGTACCAAAGGCCAGAAACGTCTTTGAGCGCTGGATGAAGTGGGAGCCCGATGAGGCTGCCTGGATGGCATACATCAAAATGGAGCTGCGGTATCACGAAGAAGAACGCGCCCATGCACTATATGAGCGATTCGTCAGTATTCATCCGGAACCCCAAAACTGGATTAAATGGGCGAAGTTTGAAGAGGAACACAACAATCTCGGTTAGTTTCTCAATAGCGTGCTTTTGTTCGAATTGGGTTGCTGATTTTCTAACCCCAACAGACAAATGCCGGGAGATTTATACCGCAGCTATTGAATATATGGGAGACGAGAAGCTGGATCAAAAGGTTCTGGTTGCGTTTGCCAAATTCGAGATAAAAATGAAGGAGGTATGCTCGTCATGTGACGCCGTAGAGTTGAATAGTTCATTGAATTTATGGTTCTTTTCCTTAGTATGAACGTGCCCGAGTTATCTTCAAGTACGGCTTAGATCGCTTACCAAAATCCAAATCACAGTCATTGTATAACCAATACACAAACTTTGAAAAGCAATACGGTGACAAGGCTGGTATTGAAGACGTCGTTATTGGCAAGCGGCGAGTTCAATATGAAGAAGAAATCGAAGCGAATCCAAAGAACTACGATACTTGGTTTGATTACGCCAAATTGGAAGAATCAACTGGTGACGTTACTCGGGTACGAGAAGTCTATGAACGGGCAATTGCGCAAATACCACCAGCAAACGAAAAGCGTTACTGGAGACGGTATATTTATCTGTGGATTAATTATGCGTTGTACGAAGAGTTAGAGACACAGGTACGGGATTTATATCATCGAATACGGAACGTTGGACTAACCATTGCGGTGCAGGATATACAACGAACGCGGGAAATATATACAGAATGTCTGAAATTGATACCTCATAAACAGTTTACATTTGCCAAGATATGGCTTTTAGCTGCGCAGTTCGAGATAAGACAGCTGGATCTGAAGGCTGCGCGAAAACTGCTGGGTCAAGCGATCGGTATGTGTCCCAAGAACAAGCTTTTCAAAGGCTATATAGAACTCGAGATGCAGGTTGGTTTCCCAGATGGCCGTAGTCTGATTCATGCGAGGTTAACACTGCTTATTTCTAGCTGCGCGAATTTGATCGGTGTAGAACGCTTTATACAAAATATCTGGAATATGATGCAGCGAACTGCTCAGCATGGATCAAATTTGCAGAGCTTGAGAAACTGCTTGGTGAACAAGAAAGATGCCGTGCCATCTTTGAGCTGGCCATTAGCCAACCTGTGCTGGACATGCCAGAATTACTATGGAAAGCGTATATCGGTATGTATATACTTAGGAGTATTGTCGACAGTTGTTTCTCACTTTGCCTTGCTTTAAGACTTTGAAATCGGCGAGGAGGAATATGAGAAGACACGCGAGCTTTATCTTCGGTTGCTCGAACGTACAGAGCATGTCAAAGTATACATTAGCTTTGCTCAGTTCGAGCTGTCTATACCTTATAAGGACGGCAGTAACGAAGGCGCTAAACGAGCACGGAAGATCTTTGAAGATGCGTACGACAGCATGAAGAAGAAAGAGCTTAAGGAGGAGGTAAGATTGGCTCTGCAGCTGCTTGCAGCGAAGCATCTATCTGATTACTTTTTGCTTAGCGTGTACTGCTTCTTGAAGCTTGGAAAGACTTTGAAGAGAATTATGGTACGGAAGAAACCCAAGAGGTTGTCAAAAAGAAGATGCCGAAAGTGGTCAAGAAAAGAAGAAAAGCACCGGATTCAACAGAAGACAATGTCATTTGGGAAGAATACTACGATTACATCTTCCCTGATGACGAAGGTCAGAACCGTAACCTCAAGTTCCTTGCCATGGCTCATGCTTGGCAGCAACAAAAGGTGAGTGCCAGAAACCAATTATATTAAACAGTGATTGTTCTAACACGAGACTGGCTTTCGTAGGCAAATCAGTCGTCTTAACGTTGAAATAAACTTTCGCACCTCTTTACTGCTTTTAAAAGAATCCGAGCAAAACTTTGGTTTCTTGATCTTGGATCACAACTGTACCATCATTCCATCTATTACTGGGTTTTTGCAAACATCTAGGGAGTATGCTGTGCAGGCAAAAGTCCAACAGGCTTTGGTGGCTTGCTTTCGATCAGATGTAGCGTGTCGCGCACAATCATTTTGGACTTCCAGACCAGCTCATAGATTGGCAGTCCTTGCGACTGGAAGAGCTACTTGGTCTCTGGGTATTTAAAGCGATCGGTACGCCTTAGCCTGCACACATAGCCGGAAGGGCAATCCATGACCAGCATGGAAAGGCTCAAGCCTAACCCTGGACCCAACACGAGGTCATTTCTTCAGCTCCCGAGCTTTCCTTAACCCTAGACCCGGCATCTTTTTCACTTGTTCTGCACATTTCATTGCACTATGTGAGACTTCCATTGTTTAATAGAGGAGACGGACTTCACCCACCCATGGCAATGAATCCGACTGTTCGCCTCCTTCGGATTTGGTGGGGGCATTGCAAGATAAGCATCAAAAGTACATCTTCCATCCTTTTCGGCGTTTTCAGCCTGCTATCCACCATTTCTTTCGATGCTTTTTCGCGGTTGTCTACCCTTCCCAGCTGACCACAACCCACCTCCAGCTTTTGTCGTACAAAGATCAAGTCGCTCTTACGACCTGCAAGTTTCCTCTCCATCTTGTCGACGCTAGACACGGTACGCTGCTGTGCGACGGCGCGCCGAAGCGTTGCTGCATTTTTCGCCTCTGTTCCGAAAGAGAATGTTGTGAAAATAAGCCTCTTTGACCCTACATTTACCCTCGGACTTGGACTGGCTGGTTTATTTACGCAGAGGAAGTTCTAGGCACATAACGGTTGTGACGCGTCCATAGGACTTAGATCGGAATGCCTTTAGAAATCCCTTAGATCGCAGGTTGTCATAACAGGGCTCCATGAAAGTCCAGACACGTCGCAGCAAATCCCCCTCTGTGTGGTCCCTGATTGGGAAGTGATCCCACCGGTACAGACCCATTGCGCTTGCGAGCGAATTGTCCAACCGTATATGTTCAAAGCCGTCGACGGGATCGTACACTGTATAAAACGATGATTAAAGAGAGGATGTTTGGCTGCCCATTTTCCAAATTTACGAGTTATAACTCGTAAGGGCATCACGACCTTTGCAGCGAAAAGGCTTCGAGTAAAATCCAGTAGTAACTGAAGGGAGGTCAGCCTTTATATTGAACGACACATGTATAGTATGTACAAATCCATAAATCTATCTGACAGCTTGAGATGCTACATACGAGGGTATATTGTGTGTAGGTTGAAGGAGTAGCGCGAGCTTTAAGGTTGAATGTTGGCTTCGTTGCTGCGGTGGGCTCTACGTACGAAGATAGCATAAATTTCGTCGGCGGTCTTGCCTTTTGTTTCCGGAACGAAGACGTAAGTGAGAAAAGTGGAAACAAGTAAAATGACTGCGAACACCATAAAGGCGAAAGAATGCATCTGTTCCATCATTTTAGGAAATACGAGGGCAACGAAGAAGTTCGAACCCCAGTTTATGCTGATCGCCACAGCCGTCATGGATGAAGTGGCATAAGATGGTGAAAGCTCCGAGGTTATCAACCATGGTATGGGGCCTAATCCGATAGCGAACAAAAAGACGAACAGATAAACAGAAGCGACCAATAACGGTTGTATCTGAAGGTAGCCGCCAACGATCAGGAGACATGCACTCAAGAAGCCTCCTCCCTGAGACAACAGCAAGAGGAATCGACGCCCAAGTTTCTCGATCAAGAACACGGAAAGTAAAGTGGCAGCGCAGTTGATAACTGACCCAATAATGGTCATAGTGATGGACGTGGCGGGATCAAACGACTGCCTAAAGATGATGGTGGAGTAATATATAACGCCATTGATGGCCGAGAGCTCCTGAGCAGCATGAAGCAAAATGACGGTAAGTGTCATGCAGCGGACAACAGGGTTCTTGAAAAGGTCGATGATGCCGTAGGCTTCCTTGCTGTAGCTTTCTGTTGTGATTGTTCTTGATGCAACAACTGCAGGGCTGTTTTCTGACTTGCTGTAGCTAGCCGCGGCATCATCGTACTGAATCTCCTTGCAGATACTCTCGCCAGCGTCCGTTGCGCGCTGTTCTAATATGATATCATGCAGCTCGGATTCTACCTGATAGCTCCTGCCTCGAAGACGCTGCAATGCTTGTCGCGCCAGGTTCACTTCGTCAATAGAAAGGAGGTATCGAGGTGATTCAACACATTGGATCATCAGGAAAATCTGCAATAAAGCCGGTATTGCAACCAATCCGTAGTTGATACGCCACAAGGGCACTTCAGCAAGTGGAACGCCAACAACGTTCGAAAGAAGGATACCAAGCACAGTGAACAACCTAAAAGGAAGGCAAGATCTTAATATGGTGCTTGCACTTTTCTCTCTCCCTCTCTCTTCTTTTTTTGAAATTAAGCCCGGAATACTTACTGATAGGAGGCACCCATTGCACCGCGACCCTTGATGGTTGATACTTCGCCATTGTACGCTGTAGTCGCGACTGCGCCTATACCACAAGATAAACCCATAATGAACCGACCAGCGATAAACATTGCAGGATTAATAGCGAATGCAATATATATCGATCCAAAAATCCAGCCGAAATTGTTTATGGTTATTGTCCATTTGCGTCCGGCGAGGGTTATGATTTTTCCAGCCAAGAGACTAGCAATTAAGCCACCAACACAAAAGGACGAGACAGCTACACCCCTATATAGACGGAACAATTATGTCTCATTGCTAGATATCATGCGACCTTTGTTCTTTTGTGCCTCACCATTGTAACGAGTCCATGATAAGACAGTCTGGAAGTAGCGGGACGGCTGCATGCGCATATCCTTTGGGACACGAGTGTGTTACTTCGCCCGGTACGTTTGGTGATCCAATTGTCCATCCCGTGCTGAAGCCGCTAAGGCTGGACACGCACACGCAGAATACAGTGTGCCGTGGATATCGTGCTTCCCGCGAGTCTTTGTATACCCTGTTTTCCTCTTCCATGCGAAAGATCAGGGGAAAAGAAAAATGAGATATAATAGCAATAGTCCGTTCTATTTATTATTATTGGGTCTGTCCATGTATTTTTCCAGTCGACACTCGAATAAGGCGACGGTTTGGGGTAACAATATCTACTATAAAAGCGGCAATGCGTCAGGAATGAGCCATCAGGAGCTCTAAGAATGCATGAAAAAGAAATTAACAATAAAGGGTGGTCTACTTGACATGGCAGCCGTGCTTGCTCGTCTTTGGACCCTGACTCATGGATAATTGGTATTTTCTTTGGATTTCCCTTAATTTCTGGATTGATGGGTGATCATGACATTCACTCGCCACTTTGTACCGCTCCTTGGCCTGTCTGAGATCCGCCTTAACACCAATGCCTGCTTCGTACATGTAGCCTAATGCTCGTAAACCACCGACATGTCCTACGCTTGCAGCTAGACGAGCGTATTCATAGGCTTGACCGTAAACACATTCGAGAACGCCTTCAATGCCCGTCAGATACCACGTAGATAACGCCAACGCAGCATTTACGTTTCCCCGTTCAGCTGCCTTCGCGTACCATTTCTTTGCCTCCGCCGAATCTATTTCACAATCCAATTCTCCCAGCTCATAAGCCAATCCAAGCGATATTGCGATGGAGCATATCCTTGTTTAGCTGCCCACGTGAATAGCTTGCGTGCATGCACCAAGTCTTGGACAACCGGGAACCCAGGAGCTTCATAGGCAGCGGCCAACTCGTGGACGACCAGAGGTTCTGGGCTGCGATTGGACGGATGTTGTATCGCGTGTGTCGTCGATGAAAGGATCGAGCTCGATGGTATCATAAACTGAGTTTCCTGTTCACTGCTTTTCTTTGAGTGGCACTCCTTTGTCGATGTCGATTCCACAGAAAAATATTCTCCTCGAGTCGTATCTGAACCAGAAGTTTCTGAATCATTTATGTAATCGACGTTGCCCATATCCAATGTCGTATTGTCCGTAAGCGGGTGAGGATTCCAAAGCACCAATTGCATATTGCTGTCTTCCCGGACTGCTCGTTTTCCATGTCTGCCGATGCCTTCATATCAAGTGGTATTTGCGGGATGCTCGAAGTCTGACTGTCGCCAGTGGATGTGTCCTTTGGCACTTTTAGCAAGCATGGTATTGGCACTTGTGGCATGCCGTTGGCTTTTGTAATTGTCGAGAGGTGCCTTTGAACGTCCTCTGTCGTCGGAACTGGTGCCACATTGTTGATTACCGCAAGAAGACGTGACAACGCCATTCTTGTGCTGATGAAAGGCTGAGGAAAGAAAGAAGTTTTTCGAGTTCGATTAAATTCTCGTTGAATTTGTTGTTGGTATCGGGTGTATATTGCTCGACATTGAACGGATCATCAGATTTGTCTTTATTCCTTCCTAAACGTCATGTAAAAGCAAACAAGCAAACAAATGGAAACTTCAGCCGTTGATCAACGAGAAGGAAAAGCAAGCCAGAAAGTGCGGGGAGAGCAGCCATTAAAAATGCTTCCATAGGCAGATAATCATCTTTACTAGAGTGTTCGTGGTGGCAGTTGCCGTGCGTGTCATAGACTCTCATATTCCTTTTAAATAACGACTATGAAGCTCGTCTATCGTGATAAGCTGGAGATCTCCTGGGGAATCTGGGGCTTTGATTTGCAAAAGCACAGCTATACTGTGCGCATGGTAATAAGCATCAATCCGTCCAAGAAAACGTCGAGTTTAAGCTTCAATCAGAGGATCCATCGACTGGGAGCGAACTTGCCGTCTCCTGTAGCTCAAAATTGACAGCTCCATAGCAAAACAAGTGACGAAGGAACGCGCCATGAAAGACTCAAAGTAGATTTCCGACGAAGAATACACTTTACCAGCTATAAGCAATATATGACTTACAGCTCCATCCTTCAGCGTGCTCTGATACTTGAATATCCAAGACGAAAAAAATTCTCGGTGGGCTTAGCGGAGTTGGTGACTTTTTTGGAAAACACGGTTAAATTTCTAGTCCCAAAGGGTCAAGGATTGTTCCTCCTCTTCTCTGATTGACTTTAGTATCAGTTAACAATGGTATGTTATTCACCAGGCGATGCAATCCTGAGACATCCGCTTGAAGAAACAATGGATGGATCGATATTCCAATGGATGGAAAACGGATGCAAAGCTCGCTGCGCCAACTCGAAGCAAGCCGTTACTCATTTCGATTCGTGATGGAATTAGGCTCGTGGTCCCAAAAAGCACATGAAGCGCTTGAACGCCCCCAAGCACTGGATGCTTGACAAGCTTTTGGGTATGTAGACAACCACCTTTTCGCGGGCTCTATTACCCAGTGATCGGTTCAGCTGTGATGAAATTACAAAAAATTATGTCAAGCTCAACAGTCGCGATACTTCATGACGACGTCTTTTTGCTTCCTGATTTGCATCTGGTCACTGGAAAGCCCAACTACGGCAATGCTGTTTTGCTAAATTGATACTTTGACAGGTTCGTACGCCCCTAAGCCCAGCTCCGGTCCCCACAAGACCCGCGAGTGCTTGCCTCTCATCATTTTCTTGAGAAACCGTCTCAAGTACGCCCTTAACGGCCGCGAAGTCAAGGCTATCCTTATGCAGCGTCTTGTCAAGGTCGACCACAAGGTCCGCACTGACTACTGCTTCCCTGCTGGTTTCATGGGTAAGTTTTCTGGGAAGTGAATACACAGGGCGTGTGATTGATGGCGAGAGCTTTGGCGAACCCCGGATGCTTTTTCTTTCTGGTCTTGGTTTGACAGATGTCATTACCATTGAAAAGACCGGTGAGAACTTCCGACTCGTCTATGACGTTAAAGGTCGCTTCGCCATCCACCGCATCACCGAGGAAGAAGCGAAGTACAAGCTTTGCCGTGTTAAGAAGGTCATGATTGCCAGCCGTGGTGTCCCCTACATCGTCACTCACGATGGCCGTACCATCCGTTACCCCGATCCTTTGATCAAGGCTAACGACACCATCCGTCTTGACTTGGAGAGCAACAAGGTCACCGACTTCGTTAAGTTCGACATTGGCAACGTCTGCATGGTTACTGGCGGTCGTAACATTGGCCGTGTTGGTGTCATCGTCCACCGTGAGCGTCACATTGGTGGTTTCGAGATCGTCCACATTAAGGATACCTTGGACCGTGTCTTCGCTACCCGTATCTCCAACGTGTTTGTCATTGGTCAAGGTAAGAGATTATTTCTCGCGTGTTCTCGTGTTAGCGTTGAGTAATGAATATGTGAATAGGTACCAAGCCCTGGATATCGCTTCCTAAGGGTAAGGGTGTTAAGCTTACCATTGCTGAAGAGCGTGACCGCCGCAGAGCTGCTGCTGCTGCCGCTGCCGCTGCCCACTAAATGTGGTAATGAGTGTGCGCCGCATGTAGTACAGTTTGATAATAAAAGCTGCATCGAGCCATATATTGTATTCTGTATTTTTGTAAAGAGAAAGAATGAAACGCTTGTGTCGCTTCAGAAAGGAGAGTGTGTTTGATTCCCCGAATTCTTGGTGTTTTTCAGGCACAGTTACCGGACCCAATCGTGGAAGCGTTGCGATGCTGCATGAATGGAGGAAGCATACGGCTTCGCTGTTAACGTTGGCTGTAATACAGCTAGTAGGCCTGGGTCTTTTCGCAAAAGGCTTTTTTCCTTACAAGGTGTACCTTTCGGGTTTTGCTGACGTGTCTTCCATACCTCCATGGCTCGGTGACGATGTTCCTGCTCAAACGAATCTGATTGAACCAGAGTTCGATCGTCTTGTTCTGATAGTCATTGACGCTCTTCGAAAGTAAGATTCGCCATTCAACTGCGATTTTATTCAGTTATCAACATGGTACTTGAAACAACAGCGACTTTATACTTGGCGATGACTCTGGTTTCACGTTCATCAAAAGGTTTGCTCGTTTATTTTAGCTTTCTTGGCCGATGTCTGACATTTTCCTTAGCCAAATTGAAAACGGGGAAGCAATACCTTTTACAGCTAGGGCGACAGCTCCAACCGTCACCATGCCGCGGATCAAGGCATTGACGACCGGTAAGACTGTTTTACTGTCGTTGATTGCAGGTCCTAAGTATCCGCTTACTTGTTAAACTACAGGCACGGTTCCCAGCTTTTTAGACGCCATTCTCAATATTGCTGAATCCGATACAAGTTCATCTTTGATGCATCATGACAATTGGGTATATCAATTCAAGAATACTGGCAACCGTACAATACATTTCTTTGGAGACGACACGTGGATCCGGTTATTCCCTGACACATTCACGAAGCATGATGGAACTACTTCATTCTATGTCTCTGTAAGAAATATTGACCAGGTTGACAATGGATTTGATATAACGAGGACATGTAGGACACTGTACAAGTCGACTTGAATGTGACACGGCATGTTAACAATGTTTTTGCAGAACAAGATTGGGATGCTGTGATATTGCATTATTTGGGCCTGGATCATATTGGCCATATCGGCGGCCCATCGAGGTAACTGCCTATATTAGATCCGTGCTTTAAAATAGTGTAACATGAAAATCGACTATCCAAGTCCACTGATGCTGCCTAAGCAACGGGAGATGGATCAAGTTATTGAAGAAATATTCGAGATTGTGGCCAAACAAGACGCTTACCGAATCAAACACGACGCCGGTGCGAAAGGTACTTTACTCGTGGTTTGTGGTGATCATGGAATGAATGAGGTACGGGTCGTGTTGTGTATCAGCATAAGAGAAACAAATTCACTGTAGGTTACACTTAGGCTGGCAACCATGGTGGCTCGTCTGTGGGTGAAACGTCTGCAGTACGTGATCATGGAATACCCTACCGAGGTAACCGTCGCTCATCTTTATTTAATCTCCAGGCCATGGTCTTTTTAAGCCCTAGATTCTCGTCTAGGCCTGTCCTTGGAAACCCGACAAAAGTTTACATTGAGGACAACAGGGAGCGAGCCTACGGCTTCCCGATCATAGACCAAGTCGATCTTGTTCCTACATTGGCTGCACTGTTTGCATTCCCTATCCCTAAGAACAATCTTGGCAAGATAATTCCGGAACTGTTGAATCGAAGAAGTGGTAACGAAGTGTTCAAGTATGTCTAGCTAAAAAATATAACTGTTGACACGCTGTGTTTATTAGACACTGTATCACTCTTGCGCGCGCTTCAGTTAAATGCGTACCAGTTAGGAAATTTGCTAACTCAAATGATGCCCGACCTCGCGGATATTCTGAATAACCCCATGAATATTGACGCCAGCTCAAGTAATGCGGTAGCCCAATTGTACGCTCGCGCAGTTCGACTGCATTCAAGCTTTGTCCATAGCAAAGATTCACTGCCACTAGCAAAAGATGCTATCGATTCATACATGGAGGTAAAATGCAGCGCTATTGTATTTTCAAGCTGAGAAATGATATACTCATTAAGCAGATTGAACCAGTTTATTCATCACGCTCAATCGTACCTTGCGAAGACTGCTAGCGATTACAATTTGACAGAGATGGGCATGGGGACCTTTTTGATGCTGTTCTCTACCCTCATTCTCACTGTACGCGCCTTCCGCACGAAACAGGATGTGGTCATTGGATCGTGCAATGATACATGGTGGATCAACAAGGCGTTTGTCGTAGTGTTACTGTCGGCCTATCTGGGGATGATGTTTGCAAGCAGCTTCATAGAGGAGGAACATTGTGTTTGGTTCTACTTTATGCAGACACTTTGGCTTTTGGCAGCTCTTCAAAGGTAAGTGAACATGTACATCCGTGTGTACGCAAAGCAACCGCTCAAATTTGCTTTTGTTCCAAGTTTCCGGATTCCTAGTATGACTTTTAAGCAGCAGAGTTGGCTTGCTTCATTGTGTGTGTCACAAGTGGTTCTTTCTCGGATCGGTATGACGTTCAAAGAGCCACGTGGGAACTTGTCGGGGATTGAAGGATATTCGTGGCATTTTCTGACGTTCTCTTTGACAACATTTGTCGTCCTGGGTGCCACAAGAATAATGTGGGGTAGTCGTGAAATGAGGGGAATATCAAGTGGAGCGAATTACATTCAGCTTCTCTGTCAATGTGTCTGCGTGCTACTTGCGTGTATAACTGCTGCCCTGGTCTTGTTGTACAAAATACGAGCGGAAGATAATGGCATGAACGGAAGTGCGTCAAACTGGTATCTCAACCAGTTATCTGCTTTACAGTTTGCCGTGCAGCTCGACCACGTCGAATTGGGTAGACTTATTTACAATTACGGGGCTTCATGCTGTTTGACTCTTGGTGGACTTGTTTACGTCACCCGACGAGCCAGTATATTCCGCTTCAGAGAAGAAGGTGAGACACTGGCGAAAAAGAACAAAGATGAAACAATTGATTGATTTTAGAGCACCATAGAAACAAATGAGCCGGCGCCGGACGGCGATATTTCATACATGGATGCCTTACTGTACACGATCACGTTGCTTCTAATCCTTTTGACGAAGACGCAGTATGCAACTTTATTTGTGTTGTATGCGGGACAATTCTATCTCATGCGTCTCTGGCAACGTGCGCTGTCGTCTGTGGACCAGCAGCCTCCTGTGTGGGTGTCAGCCGCGATTGTAACCTGCCTGAGCCATGCAGCATTCTTCATGACAGGGCATTCGAATTCAATATCTGCGGTTGACTTGAGCAACGCGTACATTGGTGTCTCAGGATACGACACTGTACTGATCGGCGTTTTGACGTTTTGCTCGAACTGGTCTGGAAGCTTGTGGTGGGCACTCGCCGGTTGGACGCTTCTATCTGATAATGGACGAAAAGGGCAGGATGAAACGTTATGGCATTACGTCTATACACAATCTTCGTTTTATGGATTGTTTATTTCTACACTCTCTATTGCTGTGACGATACTCCGTGAACATCTGTTTATCTGGACCGTATTCTCGCCAAAGTACTTGTATCAGATGGCGTGGACCTGCTTATTTCATTGGTGCGCTCAAGTTTTGACCGGTATACTCGCCGTGAGTATATATGGTCGGTAACCTTCCGTCAGATAGAGAGTATATTATGGAGCACCAAAACCAGCAGAAAAGTTCTATGCATACATGCTTATGTGAATAAATTGATTTTTACACTGCAATGAAAGATGAATGATAAATACAAGTAGAAAGGAATACCATTCCTCTTCTCGTTAGGCTCTTATTGTCGCTATGGACGCAGGAAGGGGAGGAAGTCGGCCATTGGACTTTGGCTTGTGTTCCTCGCTGGAGACTTACATGGATTGGCTTAGAACGCCGGTTAATTGAAATCGATAAACAGTATGAGCAGACCACTAGTCTGGGACAGACGGAAACTTTCCGGAAATGGATTCTTCTTATTGTACATTCTACAAAGAAAATGTTTTCTTTCTGGTAGAATACATCGAATTTTGATCCGGCGATTCGGTACTGCTTCCTTGCTAGTTGAAAGTGCGCGCATGCATCAATAAAACGTACAGTTGTTTGTCCCACGATGCGGCATCTACGTTGCAGCCATAATGTTTCTTTTTACTGTAAAAGGGTCGGTTTAGTAATCAATGAAAACAGCATAGCACATGCATAACTTTGGGACATAACAAACTGGCGACTTCCGGAGAGGAGACAGAAGAAAACAAAGAAAGCATAGAAGGAAAAGGAAAGTCGAGGGAATATTAGAAAATGAATGGCAAAGGATAAGGACTATCATATGGTACTTCGAATCCGGTTTTTGATAAAGGCCAAGATCTGAGGACCCTCTCTACAGGCGACTTCATTTCGAAAGTGTCTTCTTCGAGCATCTGAACGTGGAAAGGCCTTGAGACAGCAAGGGCACACGTATGGCTTGACGCCTGTATGAAGGCGCATGTGTCGTTCGCGGTCATGGCGACGTGAAAAGATTCGAGAGCAGAAGTTACATTTGTGCGGTCGAGAATTGTTGATGGAATTCCGGCGACGCAAATAAGCAGCAGCTACATCCGAGTCTTCTTTTTTCTCGTCTTTTTCACTCATTGAGGATGAAGAACTTGATATCCGTTCTTCTTTTACTTGCTGAAGTACCATGGAAGAAACATCTGGCACGCTATAAATTCGATACGATTTGGCTTGTGGCCCATCGTTCGTTGTCATCCACGGAAAATATGGATCGTACATGGCTTGTGCTGCAGGTGCTTCATCTTGGTGGACACTTGAATAGCCAGCATTCGGGTTCACAGCCAAGATCTGCTGGTATGGTTGATGTAGTGGATATGAAGTACTTGTCATGGTTAGAGGACAGATCCTGCAAAGGCTCTTTCCTTTATACGTAAATGAACACGGAGAATGGAAAGAGAAAGGACAAGGAAAAGGATTGATGCAAGAGGATGGCGATCAATCCAGTCTTTATCTTTTCCTCTCCCCAGTTAATATATCGGCCGTTCGTCAGCATGAGCAAAAAAAGAAAGCTTGTGGCCAAGCAAGGGACGTGTGTATCGATGTCCTCTTTACCTTGGGCTCAGGTGAAATTAAAGCCCGGATAGATGCTGCTGTTCGGGTCCACGTGAGTGATCACAGATACATCTCTATTGTTTTCACGTCTCCTCCATCGTCAGCACTGATCCGAGATAACAAGATGTAATCTTCCTGTTATGATTTACGATCATGTCGCGTCATTTAATGTCGTTCTTTTTTCCGTTAAAACCTTATCCTTATCCGCTTGTTTCTAGTAGATTCTTCTAGGCCGCCCCTAATGTACTGAGAAATAGCTGGTCGTTGCGTCAAACATATAATTAAAAGTTTTACGAAGATCCCGTCTTTTTCAACATGGTTCGTCAATGATAGTTTCAACAAACTGCAATTTCTGGGTCCTTCCCTTTTCCCATTGTCAAGCGACAACGGGTCTATATTCTATTATATTATAATGAACAGCCAATCGATCAAATCAACCCCGAGTGCCGCAAGAGGGCACTCACGTCTACATCAGTCCGTCCTCGGAATTGCTTCCAGACTTCTTTTGGTGCTGTTCCTCCTCCCAGGGCCAGGATAGTGTCACGGTACCGCTTTCCTATGTTTTTAATTGCGGAGGGACCATTGTTGGCCCGAGCTTCTTCAAATGCCGCATATGCATCGGCTGAATAAGTCTCTGACCATTTATAGCTAACAAACAAGGTCAGACGATATCAAATAACAAATTCTCTTTGTTCTTACCTGTAATAGCCAGCACTGTAACCTCCACCAAATATGTGACTAAAGCTGCACAAGAACCGGTCCTCAGATAACCGCGGAACTACTGTGATCTGCTTGGCAATCTGAGCGTCCACGTCAAATATAGTCGGATCCGAAGCCGACGCAGGTGGTCTAAAGCTCGAATGCAAAGCCAAGTCAATCTTCGCGAAATGAAGCTGCAGACGTGCATCAGTACAGATTCTCCTGAAAAGTTAGCAAATTGTCAACGCTTTACCTGCCGTAACATGGCCAGGCCGCTCATAAACTTTCGGTTGTTAACAAGTGCATCTATCATATCTTTCGGCATAGGCTCCCCCGTCTTGTAATGCCCGGAGAGACGCTCGATCCACTCGGGCTCGTTGCAGAAGTTTTCCATGAACTGGGATGCCACCTGGGGACCGCGCATGAGTCTACAAGCTAACCCGGGACTCTCTCTTTTTTAATCCTCTTGTGAACCCACCTCCACGAAATCCCATTCTATCCCATTGATACCTGAAGCATCCGGGTACTCTACGCGGGTCATCATCTATAGAAGGCATAACCATGAGATTTCTCACAAGAGAAGGCATCTTTATTCAAAAACTTACATGTTGCAAACAGTGCCCGAATTCGTGGAATAACGTCTCAACGTCGCGAAACTTCATCAAAGACGGCTCGTCAGATGACCGCGGTGGTGGTTGATTGCATATCAAGTACGCTAGCAGTATGAACCTGATCAGCACTGGTTGTCACGTCCATACCCCAGAGGCAGTAGAACCCCCCTTGTCTTTTCCTAGGCCCTTCGCGTACCTACTGGCAAGGTCACTTGGCCGTCTGCATGTCTATAACGAGTAGTTACTGTATCCATCCATGCACCGCTCCGCTTTTCCGATGGTCTTGAATAAAAGTCGCCATAAAAGTATGCCTTGATCTCTCCGTTCTCTGAGACCTCAAACACTTTAACATCGTCGTGCCAGCGCGTTATCTTCTTGGCTGCCATTTCAGCGGCGCTCAGTTCTCGGACATGGATACCAAGCACCTCCTGAGCGACATCAAAGAGACCCTGCAGGACCTTTGGAAAAGCAAAGAACTCGGAGATCGTTTCTTCATCATACTTGAACAAGGATTTCCGGTATTGCTCAGTCACATATGACACATCCCATGGCGCCAAAGGAGTCGTCATGTTCAATTTATCTGCTGCAAACTTGGTAAGATTATCCAGCTCCTTTTGCGCGTGTCCAATAGAACTTTTAAACAGTCGGTTGATAAGCTCTTCTGCCGAAGACAATTTTTCCGCCATTTTGACAGACAACGACAGCTCGGCATGGCATCCATAGCCAAGTAGTTTGGCCTTTTCTTGACGCAGGCTCAGTATTTCGTTGATAATGGGCTCATTGTTCACATCACCCGCCGACGCTTTGGTCACATTGGCCCGATAGATCTATACCAAATTAGTCAACTCGAGCTCCTGCATGATTATTTCCTCCCTTTTGCCATTTACCTTTTCGCGCAGTGCACGGTTGCTGCAGTTCATCATGAAGGGACCATAGATTGGAAAATCTAACGTAATGCAGTATCCCTCCTTTTCACCAACACGCTCTGCATTTTTTCTTAGAGTTTCTAAGAAACTCTGCGAGCATCCTTCAAGTTCGGCGGGATCCAAGACGACATGTTTGAATGCTTTTGTGGCATCCAGAACATTGTTGTTGAATGCCAGAGATAACCGTGACAAACGTTCAGAAATCTCATTGAATCTCTTCTTTTCAGGCGAGTTCTCAGGGAACGCGATACCCGCGTTTTTCATGCTCTGGAGTGCCTTGTCGACAATACGCTGCTGCACTTTGTCCAACTTGTTCCATTCTTCTGAGTGCCTTAATGTTTCCAGTGCCTTGTACTTTGGCACAGACTGGTTCATTCGCAAAGATAGTTTCACGAATTGCGGCTACAATACGAGTGTCAATTTTCCTTTTCCTCTCTCGTTTCCAATGTATGCATGCATTTAGAGTGACGTGCCTGGATCTTCTCGATTGTTTCACGCAGCTCCGGTGAGTTTTTGACGCCATTCAGGTGGGATAAAATACCAAAGGCCCGAGTAATCTCGTTTTCCAGTTCAGCCACTAGCTCGCTTATATAAATAACGTAATTGATATGGCACTTTTGTCAACTGCGCTTACATCGACCCATGGTGCCCTCCCACGTAGGTTCAAACTGCTTCTCCAACTCCGTGAAACGATCATTCGCAGCTCGGATAAGATCCTCGAACACAGGTACTGCTTGCTCAGGCTTGCAGTGAGTCACCAGCTTTTCAAAGTCGGGAAACAGCTTCCATTGGACAAATGGCGAGTCCTTGTATGTAGTACGATTTGTGGAAGCCACCGTGGCCATAGTCCGCATGAAGGTATGCAGATTTGGGGACCGGTACAAAACAGGCGTCATACTTGGCTTATGGAATGTTGAACGCTCAAGGGCAAAGACGATCGATCGGGCCGGTTTCGCCCGGACACGCACCAGGGCACGGCCAACGCCATTTCTGAAATTCCGAGCAGCAGCTCTATGCATTGCGATTATCCAGGGCCTCGGATACGTACGGATGAGTTTTACGTTTTCACCTTAATTCAAATCCAGCATGTGCTTTCGAACATCAAGCTCGGTGCTCTGTTTTTCTTAAGTCGTCATATGGCATATCTCCTTAACAATGAAAAAGTGAGAAGAACGTGTATTATACTGGATTTACAACTAGATGTTATGCTATGTTGGCATCCGGAAAAGCAATGCTCTATACTCCCAAAATCTTAAATTTCTCTCCTGTTGGCACTTGACTAATGACAACTCGTCCAGCATACGATAAGGATGCGAACGTCCATGTGTCTGCAAAGCTCCAAGCGACGGAATAAACACTGTCTTCGTGCTGGTCGTAAGTGCGTATAAGACCATCCGTGGGTTTATGGCTTTTTTTTCGTTGGACCAAAGGAGAGCGCGAAACATCAGTGATTGTCTATTCCCCATGAATAAACTTACCGAATCCCTTACTTGACCCAGTCATCCTGATCGGATTGATGCCGCAAATAGGATGCCGAAGACACCGATACAACATTATGAAGGTTGACCAGGGTATCGGACCCGGATGTCAGTAACAACTGATCATGGAAACGATTAAACGCAACAGACCACACCCTATAGCTCGGCACGAGTTTGTCTATTAATCAACGTCACTTTTCATTTTTCACGCAACATTGTCTCTCACCAATGAGTGTGCCCTTCGATCACCATGGCCGGTTCGTTGAGTTGCCTTACGTCCCATATGCAAACTAGCGCGTCGTCGCCACCAGTGGCGACGTGGTGTGGTTTATTGGGGTTATAATCCACCGCGCGAATCGTACTCTTGTGTGCCTTCTGCTTTGCAAATGTGTTTTCGCCTGACCGAAGATCCCATCCAGCAAGGCATGTTCCCCCAGTCGTCACAATCGTTTCACAATCGTGAGGGTTCCATACGCTATTGCGAAGCCACGGCAATGCTCTCGTCGAGTCGTCCGGCGACATGACATTAGAGGTATCTATGGATAATGTAGTCTAACTTGGCAGTTTAGAACCGATCTTTCCTTTTTATATACTTTTTCCCTTGCATATTACATTGGCTGTGGTATCGATCGTAGACAAATAAATATGACGCGAATCCATAACGACAGCACGTAGCTCTTTTGAAGGATCCCAAAGAACTCTACCATATCACGTCAGGACTTTTTTAATCTCTTCTACGAGAGCGGGTTTTACTTGCTTTTGGACGCCTGGCTGCTCCAGGGTCACGAGCTCTGACAGGGAATGGTTCCTGGATGGTGGTGGTTCTTCCTCGCGCTGTTCTTGTCGCCACAACGTAGCCTTTCTCTGGTTCGGATCACAACCCACTTTGGCTCCCACAATCAGCACCAGATGGAGACATTGTGTCCGCCGATCTGCAACTTGCCTGGACTATGACTCGTAAAGAATAGTGTCTCGTCCCCCGGACACTGCGCCATGTCCCACACTTCATCCGGATGGTCAAATAATGTCGGTATAATCTCGGACTTGTCGTCATCAAACTCCAAAAGGCAAACTACATTATGCTTTGCGCCGACTGTGCCAATCATGAATTTGCTTCTTTCTGTACTGGCCTCAACAGCTGTCAGACATCTTGCCTTGATGGCGTGTTTTTTAGTAACGCCATGTTAAAACCAGATAGCCAGCGAGCGAGATTCACACCTGATGACGAAGCCCATACACCCAGGAATTCTCTGCCATAGGATCAAGTGAAATACGAGGTCAGAAAAACCATAGATCTTAAAGGGGATGGAGTTTTAATGGATTAAAGGTAGGTAATGTAAAACGGCATGTACAGCAATCTATCAGATACGTAAGAACATAGTAGAGATTAAAAGAAGACTATATACAGATGAAGTAAGATGCTATCAAGAACGAGTTCCAGTATCGCTTTGTTCCGGACCTGGCCCCGCAACAATGACATGACCGTGGTGAGTGAGGATAACTGGCCGCACTGACGGATTTACGCGCGCTGCCACCGCCGGAAAATGCTGCCGAATAACATCAGTGTGATGTTGATGCGCGGATGCGTATACACCCAATCCGATATTCATATAGCTTGTCTGGAATGGCATCGATTGCGGTTGGGAAAGTGGAGGTGGTGCCTGTTGTTGTTGTTGTTGGGGTTGCTGTTGGGGTTGCTGTCGTCGTTGTTGTTGTCGTTGTTGTTGTTGGTTTTGCTGCCTCTGCTGCTGTCGGTCGCTTGGATGTTCCTGAGAGCTTGATTGCACATCCGAACTCTGTGGCCACATAGAATACAGCAGGTCTTGTCCTTGCGTGCTCATGTTATTATTAGGATTCATGGCATTCCACGAGGAATTGTTTGTCCCTTGATCCTGCTGTACGCCAGTACGCTGAGAATCTTGCATCTGCGCTACGAGGGCGTCAATCTGAGAGGCAGCCTCGTTACTATTTTACTATCTCGTTAGCAGGCATTCCATTCGAAGATGAACACCACACATACTCATTGCCAATATGATTGTCGTTCGAAAAAATAGAACGACCTTTATACAAAAGTGCTTCCATACTTTCGTTGTCTGACTTTGTCCACGGATCACTCATAGCGAGAATATCGAAAGGGTATCGTTGGTTCTGTGGTTCATTGTTGTTATTAATGTCCTGCGTACGCCAATCAACGGCGCCTTGATTAAATATAATGTCTGTAGTAGTTTGCTCGTCTCCCGAGTGAAATGTCCCACCCCGATTTGTGTCTCCCTGCTCTTGCTGTTGTTGTCTCATAAACGATGAATAGGTTTGTCTATTCAATAGATTTCCTTTCATTGCATGGCCTATCGTGGGTGGCGTAATGAGTCCACATGAGAAATAGGTTTGCCTTGACAATGATTCAGACTTTGCGGGAACAACAGGATCACCACCACCTGCGCCGTTTGCAAGATCCTGTATAACTAACGCTACGTTATTCTCGTCTGCGGCGTCTAGGGCTTTCTTGAGGGATGAAACGAAGTGATCAACTCCATGGATCGAACGGTGTCCGTACAAAGTCTCCAACGAACGCAGAGACCGCTGGAACATGATACGAGAATGCCGTGCAAACGCATGGTTTTGATCTGGACAGTTCAATACATGAACTCGAACTGCAGCCATGATAGCCTTGGCAACAAATGTATATGACAGTATGAAGCTCGTCTGCTCAGCAAGCGAGCATGCTAGTTGAGCCAAGTTCGTCGCCACGGTTGAGCATCTCTGATGTAAAGCTTTCCCATTCCCTGCAGAGTACGGCCGTATCACGGCGAGCTCGACAAAATTATAGAACAGGTGAAGGTGCGCAACGGAAGCGTTCCGCGGAGGTTGCCTTGGTACTGAATTTGGGTTTGTCGGAAAGGGTGTCCATTGCAAGTGAGATGGGAGGGAGCGCAGCCAAAGAAGGAGTTCATTCTCATAGTTTGAAGCCATCTGTTCTTGTTCGTATGTTCGCACGACAGCCCGGACTGCCCACACCATGTCCGGTTGCACGGCGCGTTCACCGATCCGCAACAGCTTGATAAAGGCTACAAAGTACTCCAGAATTTCGTGTTCTTCAACATCATCTCCAGGCTGTAGAAGCGGCATGTCGAGGTCAATATCACTGCTCCGCAAGGTCCATGGCCGCCCTGCACATATGCTGTGCATCTTATCAAGGCAATAGCAAGACCAAAACACGCGTTTACAGAGTTCGGATTCTCTGCTCGTCAGCTGCTCGCTGGCCAGATAACGTTTGTGGAGACCAAGCTGAAGACACATCTGAACAGCTAAGGTACAATACGTTTGAGATTTGGTGGGTGTCACTCGTGAAGCCTCAGCACTCTTTGTCGAAGGCTCGTATAGCGATAAAAGACATAATGCCGCTATCGTGCTCACTCGTGGCACGTCCAAGTAATCGTCCAACATAGATACAGCTCGATTAAAGTAGTTGTCTGCTGAAGATCCATTGTCATCGCAAAAACGTGCAGCGATCGCATATATACTGTATAACAGAAGTGGGGTGCACAGTGGACCACGGCGTTCGAGATGGTCATACAGTGTTCTCTTGGGTATTACGGGGAACATGGCATAGCATCGGCGAAAGAACAGGGCAATTAAGTGCTGTTGTACAACGACCTCGTTCAAGCCGCGGAACCGCCCTGGCTGTGGATAATTTAAGGTACGCTGCCATGACTCCTGAGCATACAGCATGGTTTCGTCAATACCCCAACGGCCCTCTCGACCTTCAGCTGGCCACGTCGCACTCAGAGCCCTAAGCGTGTCTATCGTCTTTCGTTGCTTTTCACGCTCTTCTGCCTGAATAGCCCCGTTGGCTTTTGGTTCTTTCCGCGGCTTATTATTGTCGTTCGATACGTCTTTGGCTAGGTCTTGACTCTCAGGTACCGCCATCTGCTGTTCCTCATCCATGCCATCGGGATCCAACGTTCCGTCTTTTGCAAACGAACATGGTCTCTGTCGTGCTAACAAACAGTCAACACATAATGCACTAAGGTTTCCCCAAATTCACCGCATGTCGGTTGTCTCTCTCTTTCTTTTACCTCGGCACTAGTTCAAAATGTATTAATTCAAGCTACAAGGCGCGACCATCGTAGATCAACTAACCTGCATGCAAGGCTGCAATCCGTCACACTATACAAACGCGAGTAAAAAGACATCAACCCTGTGGCCGATCCGTAGCTTGTTGGCTTCATCACGAACCTTTATCTTTTTCACTCGACAAGTGTAACATGCACGGTTGACCTTTAGACGTTTTTGACGAGGCTGTTTGGGTTCCTCATTGTTTGAACGTTCGGTCCCGTCCTTCGATTGACTCGATGACGGGCTACCTGGAGACATTGAACTGTTGAAACCAAAAAGAGGGTGAAACAAAAAAAGAACAATGCCCGATTGTCTTCTAAATTTGAGTGTGAACTTTTTTTTTGGATCTGGCACCATACGATGTCGTTGTCTCTCCGGGTGCCACAGAATATTCGTGTGCATTGGGTGAATATGTATCAATACATACCCATTTTTGATTCTAGGTGCCCAGATCACTCATAAAATAAAGCAATCGTTTCAATATCCAGAACGAACTGGTACAGGTCAGTCCAAAATCTGCAACCATATAACAAGACTATTTCTCGATTCAACTGATCGTCAACCATACATCCTTGCAATATTTATTAAATAAACGTAACTCCTTTCTTTGAAAGCTCGACAACTCTTTGTCGACAACATTATAGTACATGAACATATTTATTCGTTGTCGGTCAGTCATTGAAAAGAGGATACAAGGTCCGCTCTCTGTCAATACTCGATATGCGATAATGTCCGACATCTGTGAAGGAGAGCCAAATCGGGACTTGACCTGAGCCTGTCCTTTCGCGTGGACATCCGCGAGGAGTTATCCCTAACATGGATAACGCCTCTGTACCTTTTTTGGCACAATACGATCTATCATAGCCGGCTGGAACAATTGAGCCGAACAGATGCAGAGCGCATTCATAGGCACATGGTTCATGGAACGTTGTACCCAAACTTCTGAAGACTCAAATGCAACTTTGGCGTGTTTCATTGTCCAACAGTTGAGCCGACGCTTAATTGTGTGGGCTCGTCCAGCAAACTGGATGTCGCCAACCCATTGAAGGTGCTGTGCCAATCATTGGTCTTACGCGAGACTGTCTTTCTGAACACGGTGTTCCTAATGCATGGGGCATTAATATCCTAGCAACGACATCCACGTATGTTTGATACCTTTTTGTAAATAGAAGTATATACTGCCGAAATCATAGCATGGAATTCGCTCGCCTCTTCTGATTTAAAAAGGAATTGAAGCCCAGTTTAGAGCAAATACTGTAAGAATTGACTACCAGCCATGCTGACACTGCTAAAGTCATGCCTGCCCTTCATACACTGATGATGTACGCGCATGTTTCTTGCTCATATCTCGGTCATTCTTTTATAATAGCTCTACGCGTCCTAATTAGCGTCGCTTTCATAATACCTCAAGGTCACTGATACAGAGCCATCTACCTCTTAGCACCTGATGCACCCAATATGAGAACTATGCAAACTAGTTCCCAAGAAGGTTTAGCAACCAAAATGGACACTTATCATGAACTTAGTAGCATTTTTCAGTAGTATAAGAAAGAAGGAGAGCAGTTTACCTATGGGTCATACAGGTAATTTCCATAAAGGAGGTTATCGTTCTGGTAATGCCGGCCACTTGATGCCATCTTGTAAGAATAGTCGATTCGAGTCTATTGTATTGTATTCGACAGCAGCCTCCCGATATCGAGCGAAGTTGAATCATACTGGTGCTCCGTATTCCATAGCCAAACACGCTACTAAACAAATACAACAATAGATATGTGGCACCAAAGACGTTAAACCCGAAATGTACGTGCACAGGTGGGAAGAGCGAAACCAGCACAGTGAACGTTGTTATGTTGTCAACCCTATAAGCATCCCCGCCTGGGCGCTGTTGCTCTGGCGTATTATTCCACAGCACGTAACCATTTTACATCATGAGGGCATGGGTAAACTGCATATCGAATAAATTGTGCCTCTGCCCTAATCCAATGGCTTAAGCGCTAGTGTAGGTATGAACCCTAGTTTCAGGCTACTGGGAGTGTAATGTGTTGACTCCGACAAACGGTCCATTGCCTCCAACCTCGACGGATACACCGTCTAGACAAAAGAATCAGAAATAAGGCAGCTCAGGTTGGGCCATTTCACCAGCAACTTTTTAGAATGCTGCAGAAAACAGAAATCAAACATCATTTACTCACGAGATATATGTGAAACAGCTCTTGCACTTTCCGAGTAGCTCTTCGTTACACAAATGACGTAGATCAAAAGACTTTGCACAGTATTCTGAAGGCTGCATACTCCATGCAAATGCTCAATCAAAGTAGTTGATACGCTAGATTGTGTCAAAAGCATTTAAAAGAGCATGTACAAACACCTCCTCATAGTACTGTCCGTTCACTATGTTTGTAAATGCACGTGCTGGCAATAAAACTAAGTCTGATCCGACGTATGCTGTGGCACTCAGATTCTGCAAGTTTGTCAATACGTGTTATTCTGATGCCATAAACATAAGCACTCGAATCAAGGCTTCAACGAATACATGTATCTATGTGACCCAAAGTGAATATCGTTATGTGATTTCTTATACTGCCTCGTTACAAAGGAGTGCGCTGGCAACCACAGCTGATGACGGATCGTCGTGCGCCTCCGGTTTCAAACGGCGCTTTCGTTAGAACAATGCCGGTTTCTCTTGGTTCTTTATACCTCTTGCTATGCGCTGGCCGTTTACTGCGACCTCTAATCACTATACCGGTCTGAACCCAATTACTACAAGCACAAGAAGCAGACGAAGATCGCGATCATTTTGGTACTCTGTCATCAAATGGACAGTCATTGTCGCCGTTTCGAGCATCCTGATCTTTCTCATGGTATGCCGAGTCGATATGCACCTCCGTATATACCCTCGAACTTGGGTCTTTCCAAGCAAGGCCGAGATTGTACTGCCTTTGAGCAACGATGGCGCTTGCTTCAAAAGCTTGCCGCTCGATTCCCAATATTTTCAAGGCCATCAACCACACGCTTACAACATCATGTTGGACCATCGTGGCCAAGATGATACCTGTTACGGATTCGCATCCATTACTCGACCGCGTCTTCACCAACCTGTGACAGCGCTTATGGATTCTGTCACCCTTTTCCATACCACCTGGTCTAGCAAAGTGACAGCTTTCTCCGAGACACAGCTCGCCACGCTACGCTCTTTTGCTGCCACCCAAGACTTGAGCCGTACCCAACTCATCGTCTGGATAGACCCCAGCGACGAGCGAGAACTCATCAACTCACCCTTTTGGCAGCTGGCCGCACACTCGGACGACCGGATAACCTATAAAAAGATCGACTGGGGTTTCTTGGCATCAGAGACTCCCCTGGAAAACGCGCCGACCGATTCCTTGTCTCATTACCTGCATCTCCTCATCCTCAACCGTTACGGTGGCGTTTGGTTCGATCTGAACACGTTCTTTATACGGGACATGACGCCGTTGCTGGAAAGGGACTGGATAGCCCAAGGCAACTGTTTCACAAGCGTCGAGGGCAATCCGTTCCAGGGCGCGGGCCTTCTGCATTTCCGACAAAATTCTCCATACATGTGCGAACTGATTCAGGCCGCTGCTGCAGCAGAAGAAGACTTGGCGACGCTTTATTATGGAATCTATCGCCGGATTCTGCATAATGGGTTCAAGCCATGGGCCATCTTGCCCTGGTGCTTTACCGATCCTTCACAATGCAAGAAAGCCAATTCTATACAAAGTCCCTTCTCTCACAGCCAAAGTCAATTCCACCAGGATTGGTTAGACGGCATCTTTGCATATCATTGGCATGACAAGTGGCCGACTGAACCCTCAGGGACCATCTTCGATTACTTGTCAGATCAATACAAGAACACGACACGATGGTGATAACCTTATTCGGCAACATACTACTTATTCTTCTCCGTACGTTCAATAAATAATGTTTATTAGTACCTTGTCATTGTACGGCGGAAAAAGATGCTTCGCCTCTATTGACTTCGTTTAGCCACCCCTGAAGTTAACTTGCATTCTCACAGACAGCATGCCGCATGCAAGTTCTTTAGCTCTAACTCTATATATATATGAGGACATCGGCGCACACACTCAGCGGTTAGACATCCAGACGCTTCGTCAAGCGGAAAAAATGAAGTGCACTTTTCTATGAATGAGCAAAATCTTTGGGATATGATGAAAAAAGCAAAGTAGGAAAAGATGGAGCACAGGGAAACAGTCGATCTACACAAGATGAGCGATCATTTCTTAGTCTTTTTGCAGTTGAACTTGTGTGCCACCTTGTAGTCATTCACTTGGCAATCGCGAGAGCAATACCAGATGCTCTTGCATGCACCGCAGCAGAGTAAGGGTTTGCCAGGTTGGTCCTTGAGATGCTTTGCACCGCAGTTGGAGCAGTGCTCGGGGCTAGGTGGGAATGCGGAACTGAAGATACCCGCCTGAATTAGCTGTTCAATCTTGTTTTGGTACTGCTTGGATGGCATTGAGGTGAATATGATCTTGCGAGCCTCTTCCGGAGTCTCGTGTATCTGGATTGCTTGGCGTTTGGTGTCGCTCAAGCCTGTGTTGGTGCCATACAAGTACTTGAATCGGGTTTCCGATTTCTTGGCCCTCTGGTAGAATTCGCGGGCCTCGTTCTTCTTGCCTTTTTCATGCAAAAGAATCGCCAAAGCATATTCAGCATTCACGTAATCAGCTGTATCTGGATGGCCCTTCTCGATATACTGCTTAAAGGCCCGGATTGCGTTTTCGCGTTCCTTGAGGTTCATGTAAACGGATCCCAGAACGCTGTAGGCTACCGTAAACTTGGGATCCTTCTGAAGACAGCGCTCAAGATCTTTGATGCCCACTCTAGAGGAAAGTATCAATTACTACTAGGACGCGCAAAAGAAGAATTGGCTGTGTCGCCGTGAGTGAGCGCACCTGAGTTTGCCGAGTGAAAAGTAGCATGAGCCGCGGAGGAAAAATACGCGAGCAGGCAAGTCGTCATACGTGTTAATAGCCAGTGTAAGTGTTGTCAAGCTAAAGACAAACAGGTTTGATCGCTTCTTCTTGCACCTGCTGACGAGCTCACTGCTTACCAGTGGTGATACTGCTTGCCGACAAGCAGGATCCATGCTGAGAACAACAAGCTTTCCTTGATGAAGAAGCCTTCGCGCTGTTCTTCTGGAATATGCTTCAACAGGACTTTTTCGTATTGTTGACCCAAAATAAGTACGCGTTCTGACATGGGTGCTGCCTTGTCATCCAGTAACCAGGCATTCACCAGAGTCTCTGCGGCTGTCTTGACGTCTTCTTCATGCTTTGCCAGTACTTCGTCATCCAGAGTGCGAGGAATGGTCATGCACAGATCGTATCCCTTTCGAAACATTTGCTTGGCTTCTCTATACCGCTTCACATCGGGATCGCTGGTTTCATTACCCTTGCCTCGCGCTTCCAAAAGGTCATATGCGATGATGCGTTGGCTTCCTTCCAGGAAACGATCCTTGTATTCAGTCTCTTCCTTTCCGTTCTGTGCCACCTTTTCTGAAGCAACGGCCTTTTCAGAAATAACGTCCTGAGAAGGAGAAGCAGCAGCAACAGCAGTCTCGTTCGACACCGTCATGTTCTTAGCAGGGAGAAAGGAAAGACTGAGAGAAACAAGAAGTTTGGGTTCCTGGAGTGGTCCCCATGGCGGGAAATGACCTCGACCAATTTACTCCAATCAGACGCCGCCGTGGCATGTTTCGGCGATTTCGGGAAGTAGTTGCCATGGATATGAAAAAAACGTATCTTACACTTCGGAAGAAGCAACCGGCTCAACCAGCCAATAGGTGATTTCATTTTTGAAAAATACGCACTTTTTATGAAATAAGGCTTTTTCTCTTTTTCTTTGAAAGACTCTCTTTGTTCCATTTGCACGCCACTTTAAGGGTATTCCCGGTGGCTGCGACGCGACGGAAATAGCGTGGTGTTAATAGTCATACACGCCGCTTCGCACCACCCAAAACACACTAGACCGATATGAATCCTCCCTCGTCGCCGCCGCCGCCGTCGTCATCGCTCTCTGACATTCCCGACGATGAACAAGCATCAACACCAGCGACGAAGCAAGAAAAACAGACGGGAGCGAGTCCGCCTTTAGCACCACAATTACACATTGATCATTCACCTCTCTCGAAGCCAGTTTTCAGTCGATCTTCATCACCTTCAACTTCACCGTCTCCGCCCTCGTCGCCGTCCACGCAACCTCGCAGCGCGCATCCTTCAATACCTTGTTCATATAGACTCACTCGTACCAGTCGAATATTTATATTGTCATCGATTTTATTATCATTTATTACGCTCGTCGCCATTCTAGACTCGTTTACACATCATCAAAGAGACACCAATGGCTGTCAGGAGAGTTATATGAGACCAGTATACATAAAGCAAACTGGTTTCGATAGCGAAATGACTCGGTTCGCCGGGAAATACGCGCTTTACCTTTATCGAGAGAAGGACGTAGATCTATCTGATCAGGTACCGTTTTTCTGTGTTTCAATTCCAAAGCTTGGCTTGGTTGGGGTCATCTAAACCATGGCGTCAAAGCCCACAGGGGTTCCGGTCTTGTTTATCCCTGGACACGCTGGAAGTTACAAACAGATTCGAGCAATCGCAGCAGAAACGTCCTTTTACTATTATCAGCATTACGCCCGACGAACCGATCTTCGCGACCAAGGAGTACGAGGATTAGACTTTTTTACAGGTAACATGACACTTGTGTCTCTCCCGGCCCTCGCGCGCGTTAACGCATCTGTCTGTCCCATAGTTGATTTTCACGAAGAATTTTCAGCGTTACACGGGCAATCACTTCTCGAGCAGGCCGAATATCTGAATGATGCCATCGATTACATATTAAAGCTGTATCCCTTGTCACGACGATCTGAGTCGCAAACAAATGCGAAATTGCCTGACCCGACTTCCGTCATTATCATTGGCCATTCCATGGGTGGTGTGGTGGCACGCACCATGTTCATGCTCAGCAATTATCAACCTGGTACTATCAATACGATCATCACGCTCTCCACGCCTCACATACTTCCGCCAGCGCCGTTCGATTGGAAAATCTCAAAGATTTATGACGATTTGCACCATTTTTGGAAAAATGGATATGGTCACTCGGCCCTGAGCGATACCACTTCTCAGCGGACTCGCACTTCGCTTCAGGATGTGATATTGATTTCTATCGCGGGAGGGACCTTGGATAATACTGTTTGCTCAGATACGACAAACGTTGGTGCCTTTGTGCCGTCTACACATGGATTCACGGTCTTCACAACCGCGGTTCCACATGTATGGACGGGCTCCGATCATCTCTCTATCTATTCGTGCAAGCAGCTTGTGCGAGTCTTGGCAAAAAGTATGCTGGATATCGTGGACGTACGTCGGCCGTCCCAGACCAAACCAGTGGAGGCCCGAATGCAGGTGATGCGTAATGCTTTCCTCAGCGGTTTGGAAAACAGTATCAGAGATGGATTAAACTTGCAAACGGGTAATACAATATCCATGAAAAGAAAAATGCATCGAAACGTTTGGTCTGAACAAGAGTAATCATAGACGCACCTGTTTCGGTCGATTTGTCAGATAAGGAGCATCAAATGATAGAAACTGGGAAACGGCTGGTGGTGAATAAGGAGCAGAGGAGAGCCAAGATTTCATTAATGCCAAAAGATCCTGGCAGCAATGCCTTTGCTCTTCTTACGGACCAGTCCCTGGGTAACAGCTCAAGATTTGAATTGATGTTGTGTAACCGGGATAAACGGGCGGATTCGCGGCTCGATTGTCTGCCAGCCAGTCAGATTGCTGTCCTGGTTCCCGCATCAACAGTGTATGATACACAGCCGTTTTCTGGCCGTACGTTCAGCTTTGTTAGTCTTACATATGATGAGATGAACGAGTTCAAGTGGTTTGCTGTCCTGGACCGTGGAGGCTCGGATGGTTTTCTTGTTGCAGAATCATTTAGTACCGAAGCGAACACGCATCGCATCGATAAATCCATGCTAGGTAAGGTATACCCGTCCGTTGCCGAATGGCATAATCATTGATACTGACTACAAATGTTATGTCCAGGCATTGCATTGCACGGTGTCAAGGAAGATTTACCAGCATCTTTGTTTATGACTGTGCATATACCTGCTATTGAAAATCCTATGCTGGCTTACCATCTCAAAGTTTCAAGACCTTCCTGTCAGGCCAGTGATAACCTTTTTGCCCCTTTTCTTCGTCAATCGATCACGACTATGCATGAATCAAAGTTCTTTGTTAATGTCGCGGGAAATGAAGACGAGACAGACATATCATTCCACGGCCGTACAGCGTTCTCATCAATGCTTATCAGTGCCGGCGACGTAGATCATAAGGGTCTCACCCTGCAGATATGGATGGATCCGACGTGCCCAGGTTCCATTGGGATCGATTTATCCGTTGACTGGTACGGGAGTCTGGGACGCATAGGGTTCCGTAATGGTATAATGCTGGCAACGTTTTCATTCATCATCGTTGTCTTGGTCATGTTTGGACAGATTTTTTGCTACAACAGAACAGGTAAGGTTTGATTTGTTTTGGTGTCACAGGAGATCTTTTGCACGTGAAAATGCTTATTTGCCACTTTAGGGATATTTCCGCACTTTGGGCAAGGACTCAGCTTCTGCATGAAACGCACCATGCCCGCTGTTATGTTGCTGGTGGCAGTGTGTAGCATATATCAGTGCATGTCATCGTCATCGACATTTGACAACAGAATATGGGAACTGGATATGTCGTTTGCGTTGCAAGACATACTGGCAGGAAATTCGGACCCTTTCTTCTGGTGGCTTCCCCTAGCTGGGTTGGTGATGAGTATGGGGACAGTATGCTTCCTGTGGATTGTTGTACGGTTCGTCCTCCAGTTGTGCGCATCAGTGGTATCGTTTATTGCTGCTCAACAGGTCATCTCTCGGCGCAATTGTCGCCGTACGAGTGAAACCCGGGGTCAGCGGTTTCAGAGGCGAGCTATTACAACGCTAGTACTTTTCGTAATGGTGGCGACGTGTATACCCTATCAATTCGTGTTTGTTGTTGCCTTCCTCGTTCATACCATTACCTGCGTTCGATCGCTTATCCGCACCTGGACAGTGGTAAGATAACCTGGATCGTCCCTATAGTCGTTATTCTAAATAGCGGTTATGGTTAGCCAAAGCACGACCAGAAGCGGATGAACCGATACCATTACATGCAAACACTTCTTATACTACTTATCACTCTTCTACCTTTTAACTTGCCGATTCTGGTCGTGTGGGTCAGGAATCTCGCGGTACACTGGTTTGTACCGTTTTCCTCGGATCACGACGTTTTTGCCATTGCCCCTTTTATGATATACGTCGAGTATCTAACGGGGAACCGCAAGATGCTTCCAAGGACATGTGGGTCAGTATATGGCTGCCTCGGGGCTTTTTATTATACGACTAAAAAGCTAATAAGGATGATTGTAGGCTTTGGAGCTGGGGTACATATGGTTTGATGTATTGTGTGGTCGTATATGCCTTCCTGTACGGCATCAAGTACACTCATTCTCTTTATTTTCTATCTAATTATCTTATTGCCTGGTTTCTCTTTCTCCACGCCTGTGAGTCGCATTACGGACGTATGGCATATCGGTATGTGGCTGATCATATGTCCCCTTTCCGCAGCAAAAAGCATTCTTGACGAGAGTTATTGTTTATTGTACTATTTTTCATTGCACACATCTGTATGTAGAATTACCCAAACAAACATCCGATGCTTCTTCCATACTCAGGAGACTTTTATTCATTGCCTGATTCAGCATATCGGGGATTCAGACCAGAGAGTCCGTGCGTAGCTGTGAATCATAACCGCAGCAATGCCACATTAATTAGCCCCATTCCAGCATACAATGACCGAGACTGAAACCTCGTTTCTCGGTCAAGACATTCAGATAAACACACAATTTGTTATAAATCGGTCCAGGAAAAAAAAGGGCTGTAGTCAGTTTTCGAAAAAAGAGGGAATCCACATAAAAGCAACGGCCATTGCGTGTGTTTCAAATCTTTGCCTTTCACTTTCTTTCCGTCTTCCCTTCCTTTTTCCAGGCTCTCTTTTTCTCACTCTCAATCGCTTCTCTTGTTTATTTTCTATGACGCTCTCATTGGACGCTTGTTCTAGGCTGGCATTGGATTCAATGTTTCAAGAACAAGGCGGGAAGACAACTTTATGGCAAGTTGCATAAAGGGAAAGAAGTGCTTGACGGAATAATAATTTTATGTTTCGCAGGATGGGCGATCTTGAACCGTGGATGGACGAACAGTTCATTCAGCAATTATGGTACAGACTTGGGTATCGGGTCGTTGCCAAAGTCATTCGGGACAGAGTGACATCGTAAGTTTTCTTCTTCCTGTTCCGTCGGGATTCCGCTCACCTCCGTCTTTTTCAGCACCAGTGCTGGTTATGCGTTTGTTGATTTCGGATCAGTGGCGAAGGCACAGGCAGCGCTCGAGTCCTTCAATGGTCTGGCGATTCCGAGTATGCACAAGACCTTGAAACTCAACTGGGCGTCAGGTGGTGGCCTAATTGACCGACGGTAAGTCAGTCAGCTCATGGACGTGTAATCCGATCTTCATCTGACCTTGTCGCAGTGAGGATAGGCAGCCGGAATACTCGATATTCGTTGGTGACCTTAGCCCAGACTGCACGGAATCAATGCTATGGGTATGTTTGATATTTCTCGCGTCATTACTGCGAACCCCCTCCCGCTAAGGATATCCTTTATTTCAGACCAAATTTGCACGCCGCTATGCTTCATGCAAGTCGGTTAAAATTATGACGGATTCAGACACAGGAATGTCTCGTGGTTACGGTTTTGTGCGCTTCACAAGTCCGGAAGACCAGAAACGTGCGTTATTCGAAATGAAAGACGTTATGGTCTGTGGTCGAGCTCTGCGTGTTTCGGTCGCCACGCCAAAGCCTCCGAATAACCACCAACGAGGACAGCGCAGACGAAGTACGTCTCCCGCCACAACCTCTCCTAAAATGCAGCAGGATGATCCCAACAATACAACGGTTTTCGTTGGCGGCCTCTCTGCCCCGATAACTGAAGAAGACCTAAGACAATATTTTAGCCCATTCGGCGATATCGTGTACACCAAAATTCCGCCTGGAAAAGGATGCGGCTTTGTGCAATTTGTGTCGAGACAATCAGCAGAGACGGCAATAAAGGAGATGAATGGATATCAGATTGGTCGCTCTCGTATTCGATTGTCATGGGGTCGTTCCCAAAATGACAGATCGGCGGCAGCGGCGGCAGCCATGGCAGCAGCAGCAACGGCCGCAGCGGCGATGGCTTCGTCGTCCTCGTCTCGCTCGCTGTCGTCGTCAACAGCCTCTTCGAATGCGGTAGTGTCATCCGTGGCGACTACTGAAACACCTCGCGCTTTGGCAGATGTTCCTGATATTACGACCTATCCTTCTATACGTGATCAGTTCCAGGAATCATCCTACGTTAACAAGTCACTCTTGGCACAGTCCTTATTTAGCAATGACTGGATTTTCCGTGCAAGTAACGACAGCCTTCTCGGTAAAAGAAACTGGACGGACTTCTCTTACTTCTCTGGAAATAAGGACAACGGCGGTAAAGCAACTTCAAGCCAGCCCTCTTCTTCTACTTCGATATGGAATTTCAGCCATATCTACGCGCAGCAATGCTAGCCGTGCTTACCTTGCTCTCTGTTAATTGGTTTTTTGCATATCGACTTTTGTTGTGGTCTTCATTATTATCATCATCGGCTTGCCTTTGTCTGCTTCCCCCTTTCCACGTATCTTATTCTGTATGGTTTTTTGAACAGAAGTTTCCCCGCACCCATCCATCATTATTGTTACATACTCTGCATATGCCTTCCTTTGCACATAAACATTAACAACCCTCCATATTCAACGGATCCTTTTCATAATGCAATTACCTTTTGATTGCGTAACATTTGGGATCGCCTTCTTTGTCCGTAACCTCAGTTACTTATGGTAGTAGTATACATAAGGGAGAGTCAATGGGGGGAGCCTTTTATTAGAGAACGTCGATCTGGAATTGTAAAAGTTGACTAAAGAACCTTCCAGAAGTCAACAACGGCATAAGGCATCTTTTTCATTTAATTTCACGGCGTAATAATTTCCAAACTAGGGTGCAGCATGCTATGGTCATCTTATGATTGTGACTAATAGAAAAGGCTCTAAATATTTCCATTTACGTGATCTGCTCGCGTTCGAAGAGCCTCTTTATGTTTCCAAAGTCCAGCATTATACATTAACGTCAATGAAAGTATATCAATCTTTAAGGAAAAGTTACCTCTGATTCATCAAACATGTGGTTTGCCTTTCTATCGTGCTCTTCCCGCCAAATCAGGGAAGCGAAAATGGATGACGCTTGTGCCGCAAACGTTAAATACAGCATTACAGGAGCCGCTAGCCGCTATTGTCCGCAGTGCAGGGCGCATCTTATATCTTTTTCCTTTTCCTACGAAGGAAGGATCAAGTCCATTCCGCGTAACTTTAATGACGTTGAAAGATAGACACATGTTGATTACTGTTTATGGGACTGACCAACAATGTATCCGTAGTAGCTACACATAGATCACCAAAGACACCAAATTTGTATGAACATGTCGATGGATACAGTACTCTTGGGATCCGACTCAGTGGTACAGGTAAAATTGACATATCGATCCAGATCATCATCGGAAAAGCCTGTGTTACGTTGACAGCGCATTCCATGGAAACGTAGTTCATTCAAATAGACAGTTGAAAGTAACATTATGAAGTATGCAATATATGTACAATGTAATAATGGTGCAAGCAGACAAAGAACGACATAGTATAGATATTATGAGAAGATGATGTGTATGATATAGAAAAAGCAGCATGACATGCTAAAGTCGCTAGGTGCAGGATATGGTAAAAAGATGTGATTGTATGCTACTGACAAGGGCTTGCACACGCCGTAAAACTTGTTGGAATTCTTCCATCTCTCCTATCCGTTCAGTCATCGCAGTCAGAAAGGCATGATCTAAAGGAAAGACATGAGCTCCATTGCATAGTAAATAGATCATGCTGTAATTGGTATGACCGCAATATCGATGGAAGTAACCCTAAGAGTCCCGTTTCACGTCTGGCATCTTGGTCGCCGTAGTCATGAGTGTACGCTGAAGTTTAGGACCGTTTTCATCTCAGTTGTGGTGTGGTGCGTGTGTCGTTTCTGGATGGACGTACACGCAGCGCTTCACTCGGTAGTTGTATTCAGCCAAGGCTGCGGCTTCCTCCTAAAAGAGATTTGCCGGGAACTTCGGGGATTTTCGACATTACTCATTGCAAGTGCTTCAGATGGTCGCGATCGCGTGGCGTAATGGGGCATCAGTAGTAAAGCCAACGCGCAGAGAGATAGTATAAAATATTTCTGCATGTTATGCACCCACAGAAACATAACCACGGGTCCACAATCGGCAGGAAAATGCAAATGGGTAGGAAACAACACAGTTGATCGATTGTTATTCTTCATTCTAACAAACGATGTGATCGCAGCTATATGACCAGTACATGAGGTTTCTGCGATTGTCTTAGTGGTGCGGAACGGACCTTTGACAGACAGTGAGCAATCTGTAGCCTTTGGTAGCTTTTCTAATAGTGCATGTACTCAGGGACGTTGTGTCGCCATGAAAGGCTTTGGTAAAAGCTTAATTTTGCAAGCTTCGTTCCCGTGTTTGACATGTGAGATGATTCTCTTCCAGCTTTAGGTTCTGGAGAGAGACATGCACGCGATGAGCGAGGCGGCATGTTCGTTGTCGGTACCAAGCAAGCATCCCTCATGTCGCGTAAAATGTAAGATCATTCGCTGTTAGCAAAGTGGTACTCAGTGCAGCCAATTGAATACTATAGTGCGGGAAAAGTCATGGGGGGCTTCCTGAATTCTGGAGATACGCAAAGTGTAACTTGGATAGACAAAGAATTAACGTGCTACTTCACGGTTTTGGCCAGGAATATGTCCTTATTCTATACCTGAAGTTCAGGATAAACGTGCACCGGTTGATAAATTTTTACTTACGCGCAAGGAGTATCGACAGGATCGGAGCGAGATCGTCCAACGATAGCCACTTTGCTTAATTGTCAGGTCACAACGGTGTATATGATGAATACTCCCGTTTCGTAACGTTGCAGATATAGTACAAGTCTACTGAATGAATATTAAGCGCTCTATCGGATGGCTTAAATCAGACAGCAATGATTAAATAATGCATAGTCTTCAGTTTTCCTGAGAAGCCTACCTTACGGACTGTACGGTGCTTGTGCGCGGTTCGTAAGAGTCCACTCGAGTTGTGGATACTTCCGAATGTTAATAGAATCATCATGCGAGGAAATCGTAAATAAAACGCTGCTCGAAGGTAGCGCTAGCTGATGGATCCGAGCCGTGAATTTCGTAAAATCGCTATCAAATTCCCCGATAGAGCGCCAGGAGGCTACCTTCGCATGCCATAAGCAACTGTATGTATAACCTTCTGTTCTCCATGACTTAAACGATCTGAGATGCGAGGCTTCTTTGGTAAGGCTGTATATTCTTTTTATGGCAACAAGGTGGCAGGTAGATACTCAATAAACGTTACATATACCAAATTTTCCATGTGAGATCAACGCTCCGGGCACGTTAGATGCGAAGGCTTTCCGTCCACTTGAAGCAAAAGGCTTTGCAGAAGCACGCAGCCTAAACCATAGATGACGAAGCTGTCGCTTGATGCTACTATATTTCGTGCCAGTGAATCTTGGAATTTTATTCCGTATTATCAAGGTCTTCTTTCACCGTTTAAAGATTGAGGCGTATTCGAATAATTGGGTAATGCCTTGCTTTCCAGAACTCTTTCTTTTCTGCTTTTACGCAGACTCTCAGATGGCATCCGTACAGAGCGTGGTAGAACCAGTTACTACAGCATGGTCGGACGTTCCGAGAGCGTCTTGTGAACTACATCATATGAGTGGCTGGTGTTCCGCTTCATCAAGTACTGAGGCGTCATTGGTTTAAGACTCATGAGTCCAAACCGCGCATCGCCTGAACATGCGGATCGCTGGCAGCTGTGCTTAATTTGCACAAATCCTGATTCGAATGCGTTCGTTTCAAAGCTGATCCAGTATTATCTCTAGTATACAGTCACCGCTCGCTAAACCGATGACCTCGGTTAGGCCAGAAGGCCATCGGATTAGCGAAAATATCGCTTTAGCGAATTGAATGCCCTCCAAGATCTGCTGGCTGAATGTGCCAGGCACGGAGCTGATGCTAGACATATTATAATCTTTCTATCTTTGATACGAGCCATTATGACAAGAACAATTGCTGTCCGTTGGCCAACAGTTTATTGTCGCCGATAACTGCACTCGAAACTACATATAATATATAGTAAGCATACAGGGTTGCTTACTGCGCCACCCAATCCAGAAGAATTGCAAGTAGCGCGGGGAGTGGGGGAGGCTTTGTCTGATGAGCTTGATGAGCTTCTTTAAAAAAGTCATTGGTCCAAGCTGCCACGTAGAGGACATTGACCTAATCCCAGAGGAAGAAAACCAAGGCATTCATCAAACGCTTGTTGGAGATGTGCTGACCCATTGCACAAAGGTTGGAGGACGTAAGAGTTCCATCGGAGCACATAAGGCTCTTTAGAAGTATGAAATAATCCAATTTCGTGCACTTTGGTATGCGTAAAATCTATTCTAGTAGCTGGTGTGCACATCAGAGTACTTAAGATTTTCATTTCCTATAGTGATGTTATCATTCTATACAGTGGATCCCCGTTAATTTCAAGGAACGCGTGGACACGGCTAACCTTGAAAATAAGAGGAGCTTGAAATTAACGGGATCCCGACAGTCAATAAACACAGTCTGTGTGCACCCATTCGATGGAAGCTTACCGAGGCGCCAACTTACTGTTCTACGTATTTGCCGACCTTGGTTGATTATTTGGGTCGTCTTGCTAGCTAAACTGTCGCCGGTTCTTACAACACTGACAATATACGATGCGAAAATCAATTAAGTTCCTGGATGAGCGCACAAGGCACAAAGTGCCTCAGAACATATGAAGCCTCTCCGCTTGATCATCGGACTGACTGGAAGAGCATCGGGTCGGTGAAAGAGAAAGACGGTGTTACTGGATGAGGATTTGTTGTTAGATATGCTGATATCGTGCGCCGTTGATAAGACCGGCTGCTAGTTCACAGATTGCGGGACCTTCGGGACCACCCTCCTCTGAAGGCTTGTACCAAGCAACCATTGATTGCGAACTATTTAACCACTCAAAAAAAATTTGTTTCGGTTAAGCCATCAACCCTGTCCAACCCTTGAAATAAGAAATTATCCGGAAGAGGAAAATTTTTCTTATGTTTTTTTCCGGTTCCCGTCCCAAAAGTTGAAATTACTGAGGTATTGAAATTAACAGGACTGAAACTAACGGCGGTCCACTGTAGCTCGTCTTCGCATGCATCTGTATACACATAATCATTTTTGTACATATTTCATCTTTGCATCTGTGTATATGCCGTACTCATCTTTGTACATATTCAACCTTTACATCTGTGCATGTATAATTACTTATTGTAACAAATGTCAATCTTCAAGTGTAAATATTACAGTCTGTATATAAAAGCAACGAATAAAAGCCTTGGGTCCATTGTGTTTTTCTTTTTGACAAATGATCTATAGACGATACGAATGGACAAAACTGATCGCGAATTCGAATCTGGATGTCGCAGGCCAGATCTAGCATTGAAACACAAACGAATACCGTAGGTGCAATGACACTGGTGACAGCACGTGTATGTATAATGCTAGCAACAGTTTAAATGCTATTGCTGGTTTCTCGTATTCCATCTTTCCATAGTTCTCGTACAGGTCTCGTTCTTTGGATCCGCTTCTTAATCGCTGGTGGTGGTGTAAGAACTCTTCAAGCATTGTTGATAAATGTGTCTAATTCATATCCGGGTACCATATGCCGCGCGACCAACAGAAGAACACTACCGTGTGCAATGTTTTCTTGTCGTGAATTGAAATCGAATGTACCTTGACATTTATGAGCGCCATGATCCGCAGCAGCCGCATCCATTACAAGCCCACCTATCTCCGGTAGACTTGGATGCTGTCGATGTTTTATTCATTGTTCGCCATGTCACTTATACTGACTGTACAAAGGTGCAAGTGCAGCGTAGCGTTTGTCGTGTTGAAGATGTAAACGAGCGCAAACCATCGGGCTTACCAGTAAGCTTCTCTGCCATCCTCTGGCCGATTCATTGTCTGCCAGGCCAATCATTGTGGGGAACTATGCGCTCTAGTGAGCGATCCTGTCTTGTTTCCTGTACCGAGGATGCTTAAATATCAACTGTGCTACAATGTGATACGATGATTGTTCGGTCTCTAAGACGACGAGAATAACACTGAATTCGTATACGATAACGTCGATACGTTAATGCAGTGATCACGTTTGTACGTCTTCGCGGTGTTCCTTGTGACGAAGCACTCAGCATGCGTCGAACAAAGGACTACTGTGAGACCAGCTTCGTGCAGTACTTATGGCGATAACATACGACATCCTAAGTGAGACAGGCATGATAACAATAAATCCGCGCTTTAATGGATGTACATGAATTTGCAAGCTCCATTTGTCTGCTACAACAAATTTCGTTTCATACATACAAAACTGAATAAAGTCGATCGAGCCACCTTAAGCCAAGGGAAAAAACACACTCTCTCTCATCAATAAAAAGTATTCTCAGTAAGCTGGTCATAGTCATCAGACTTTCAGTAAGAACCATGTACCGTGATTGTACGCTGAAATGGCTGGATATTTGCCCAAGTACATATTGAAGATGCGTTTCCTGTTTCAGCGATTTACTGACTGGAGCCCTTACGATCAGACTGCTGATCTGCTATTCTGCGGCACATCAGCTTTTCCTATTTCTAAACGCCCCTCTCAAAATCAAAATTGTGGAAAACAAGAAAACATGGAGTACAATATCCAAGCGTGCTTAACACTAATCATGATGACCATGGTAAGAAAATGCCTTAATGTCTTAAAATGTCTGACAATGACCGGACAGGATGCAGCTGACTTTTATTTCATCCTATTTGGTCTGAATTTGGGTAAGCTCAACCAAGTTCAAATCCTTGGCCATTATGCCTGGAAGATGTAATGAAATCTATTCTGCAATGTGGAATCAAAATGCCGATGAAACCATCAATGTTATTGGCATCGATCACATAGACCTTGTCGGCTGTTGTTCCGAGTGTACGCGGTCCCCAAGGCGCACTTGCTATTGGCGGTGTCTGATTGTTATCGAACAGCTGTTTGCAACAGAGTATTCGGGTAACTTCAAAATCGTCGTCTACGTTTTTCTTACCTTGTGCTTTATTGACTTCTAAGTTACATATCTTACTTTTATAGGTGTGCGCAAAGAACAGCGACAGCTCACCGAAGAAACATCACTTCAATATTGCTCGAGATTCGCGAGAAAGCTTTGCTGGCAAGATGAGTCTAACGAAGTGCACTGGCTTTGTGGTGCGACTTTTGAAAGCCTGGAAGTTGGACCTGTCCGGATGCAACAAGTCGACGGCCTACCTTGATATACTCATCAAGCTTTGCGAGCGGGCTCGGTCGTTTGCGAACTGCTGTGCCAATATTTTTTCCTAGATAATAATGGGAAAGTTTGATGTTGCGATAGGCATCGATTGTGGAGGTATCCGCCGTTATCACAGTCTAAAGGAGGCAGATGTCGTCGGTAAAGCGTGCTTGTTATTTTCTTTCAATACTTTATCACGTGACTGTTGATAACTTTTCTTGCTAGATATATCGCTGGGCAGTGTTCATTTGTTAACGTATTACCGACACGTACATCGGCATCAAGTACACTGATACGATATGTGGCACGCATTCGGTATTAGAGCTCGACGTGTGCCACAGGTAAATAAAGCCAATATTGGATACTAATGCATCTTTATTGTATTCTGCAGCATGCTACGGCATCTTGCGGAAACAGTTGGGTAAGTCTATGGTCACCAGAAAATATAAAAGAACGCAATCAGCAGAGGAATTTCACGCAACGTATATCTACCGTTATAACAAGTTATATTTCTTAGGAATATGGACTATAGTCACCATTTTGCCGCTATCAATGGACTCAACGAGCAATTATCCCAGCTCATCTGCCGAGTGAAGTTACCGATCAATATCTCCGGTTTCTAGCTCGAGGGCCGAGTAAGTAATATCGCGCGATATGCTCTTATGATTGTACTAATCTATAATAGAATACTAGTCCCGCTGCTTTGAGGAGACCGGCTCAAGTTATTCCCTCGCATAGCGTGTCCAAATCAATGTAAGTATTCTGTGAAGCAATTGTATTTTCTTCTGCTGTTACTCACCGTAAGCGTGCTTATAGTGATGAAGAGTTGACGGCAGTGGAACGGGAAGAACAGGAAGGACAAAAGGAATAGCAGCAGCGACAAAAGCCTGAACAAATACAGCAGCAACGGTTGTGAGGACGGTATGTAAATGTCAATCTGCGCTTCTTCTCGAGCGGCGCCAGCGTCTTTAGAAGGTAGACATTTAGATAGTTGGTTAGCTAGTAGTAAAGAGTGGCAATAAAGCACTTACTTGATTGGCTGTGATACATTTTAAACGAGCCAAGTATCAATAAACAGTGGCAATAAAGTATGTCTCTGATTCGCTACAATGCACAATAAACGACTCAATGGTCATTCTTCTTATTAGTAATGTCGGTACTTCCATTCGACTGCAGGAGCCTTATCGGTGTTTCATTCGCGTCAGACATGTCAGGCATTTCAGACATTTCTTTTCCATGGGGTTATTCTTTTCGTCTCATGCTGCCCAACCAGACGCTCGACCACTGCTATCGCTACCTGAATGCTTCTAGCTTTTTAAACCATGTACCGGAATTGTGTTACTCCACCGCTTACATTTTTATGATTCTGCCTTTATTCCGTTTCTGACGCTCTCGCAGATACCGTATACATGAGCTTTGGCCTTCTAGCAGGTTTCCCTGTCAATACTTCCAAGTTGCTGCTCAAGTCTCTGCTGCTGCACAAACTGCTTTCTACTTGATTCTCGTTCATTTTCTTAATATCAAGAGCAACAGTCACCATCCGCTTCGTGCACATTATTTTCTCTTTTCTATTACACAATTCTTCGAGGACGGAATTGGATCAAACAGCATGCACTTTGGATACTTGAGTTGCCAACATCTAACGGTCAGAAGTATATCATCGGTATAGTCGATGGACAAAGTGCAGACTAATGATTAGCAGAAATGAAGACAGAAAGAACAGCT
>JSYX01000088.1:0-81113 GCA_000787465.1 Thermomucor indicae-seudaticae
TTCCTTTATTGTTTCTAGGGTGCATCGGTTTCCGACACAAAAAGCCGTCCTCCGCAAAGTCACAGCCGCAAACCAGAGCAGAACCAAAGCAGAACCATAGCAGGCTTTCCGAAAACCAGAGCAGAACCAGATCAGGTTCTCCCAAAACCAGAGCAGAGCAGATCCGGCTTTGGCTCTGCTCTGCTCTGGTTTTTCAGAACCCCAGGAAGGTTTGATTTCCCCTGAACGACTGTAAACGTGAATCCTCAATGGCTATGTTCTCGCCGACTGGCTGAGGCGGCGATGACGGTTTGGTGCCATCGAGCGCAGGGAAACGTTAGCATAGGAACAATAAGGATCTTCAGAACAGCAACAATGTCCATGCGGACCCACATCAGACGCATATTCCATCGGTGACTTTGATTACTATGGTGATGACATCTTTTGTGGAGGTCGATAAAACGCATCAATGGTGCTGAAAACCCGACCATCTATGGATATAAAAGATGTAGGTTTGAAGAGAGTTAGGTTAATATAATGCCAGTAGTCACTGCGATCTGTATCCAGTCATTGCATGTATGAATCGAATAATTGATGAATACAAATACATTTCACCATAGAATTTGAGGAAGTTCCTATAAAGGTTTGCACGAACTTCGTCCATCGTGTTCAAATCTCCTTGAGCAACGTCTTTACCCTGATATAGTGGGCGCTCGATTCACGAATCACCCTTTGAGCATCGAAACAGTCATTCCTAAATCGAACTATTCTTAAAGCGATCATTCTTAAAACTAAACCACTTTCCTCATCTTCGTTTCACGCTGAATACATTAAATGAGCACTCAAAACTCGGACTATCTATTGTCTACTTCTTCTTTAGACCAAACTGAAAACCAGCAGGCTTTTTTGCGGGTAAACCGAATGCAAACTTTGTCTTGGGTTTGTCCTCCTCTGTAGATGACTGTTTGTTTGTATCTCCAGAATTTGGCTGAACCGAAGATGAAGATATCGCATTGTCACCTTTGATAGTAGAAGGAGAGGATTCAACTGTCGTCCAGCCGCCTTGGGTACTTGCTTGTGATTCTCCTTTCTTGTCTCCCGAGCTTATACTGGGTTCTGCAGAGGATACAGGTTGACTTGGCTCAACAACTGTAGCCCATCCTCCAGTGCTACTGGTATATGATCTCGGTTGCATAAAACCACTTGATGCAGATGATGGTGTCGGTTTAGACGTAGCGGTTCCACTTGCGCTACTGTTTGCAGCACGTTTCAACATCGCCTCCTGCATTCTCTTCAGTTCACGTTCTTCTCGCTTTCTTTCTCGTTCCCGCTTCTTGTCTTTGGCCGACTGCGCAAACGGCGACTTTTTGGACTGTTCCTTCATATCTTTGAACCTCTGCAGTTCAGGCTCCTTTAGTCGTACATCTAGCGTATTACAGACAGCAGTGTGGACTCACTTTCTTATGATGATGATCGTAACTCTGCAGATGTTGCTCGTATTCGCTGATCTTGTTGTACTGCTTATCACATATCTCGCAGTAAAAGGCCCGCTTGACTTCCTCCAGTTCTCGTTCAATCATTTGCTTTTTCTCTACTCTGCGTTCTCTTTGTAACCGTTCTTCTTCGGTCTCTTCAAGCTGCTTTTCACTGTCAAGTGCTTTCCGCTTCGCTGTCGAAGATGCATGGTACGCTTCTTCTTCTTCTGCCTTGCCTACACCCAACGAGTCCTCCTTGATGTCTATGCGAATTGGGTCCACTCGTCCTTAAAGAGAGATGAGGTAGCAACATTTAGAATACAAGATAAAAAACCAAACTGTTTAAATATATGCCATCATCATGGGCGTACCTTGACCGAGACTCCCTAGTCCTTGGCCAGCTTTCCAGCCCATTTTCAGAAGCAAACGGTACCCAATATTATCTTCTGGTATATGCTGATCCATCCTAGCTTGCACATTTTCCTCAAAGTCGACGTAGCCCGTAATTTCAGAATCTCTCGGTAGCCGGAATTCTTCGAGATCGTCATCAAAATCGTCGATGTTGGAACGCTATTCACATGGACACGGCATATCGACAGAAAGGTGCACGCCGATTGTTATGGAGTAAGGAACGGCAGAGCAAAGGAAGAAAAGAAAACAGTAGCATCCAGCTCATCACAGTCTTTCATGATCCCACATCAATTCCACGTTGCAGAAGCCAGACTCTTTGTGCAATAAAGACAATTGGAGTACACAATCGGATCGCTTCTCTCTGCAAACGTGAACTGACATGGGTTTTATCATGGTCAGAATGGCTTACCTTTCCCAAGGGAGAAGCCATTATATTTAAGTGTGTTTCTTACAAAAAGTCTGTCTCGCCCTTCGCCTTAAAGTCAGAAAATTTGCCTTTCCCACATACGTAGTGCCAACCAATAAAGCACTGCCCCATCAATGTACAATACTTTTTTAATAGCTCCTGGGCACACCTAGTACACTGTTGCATCCCCGTTATGTCTAGTCAATCTACGGTTCTGACAAAGCTGCTAAACACTATGAGTAAAGTCAAGTATATAACTGCACATGGTATCCTTGCGGGATAAAGTCCTTGTTACCGCAAGTCTTGGGTGATGGCCAACTTTGCGTTCGCAGGTATTGTTGCAGCGTACCGTATATATAGTTGGGTTTTGCGCTAATCTACATACATTTAGCACCAACTACAAAGCTAAATTTGTCTATGAGAAGCACGAAAAGTATCGCGGTTAATGAGTACATGACTTACGATGATTGACAGATATTTAATATTGAAACGACAACATTTTTCAATAAGTGTATTCATCGGTGCCTAGAAGGTGTCATAACAGCGGATGGTTTCTCGCACCTCAGTGCGTCAGTGTTCAAAAACTGTGGCAACGAGATATCAACTCAGCCATGAACATGTACGACATTGCCCCGTCCGTCTGGCAAGGTCAAGGACGACCAGCAATGTTTTGCAGGCGCGAAGTTTCACGCCACATTGCCACTATGATTATGGTGTCCTCGCAGCCGAGTGCTTTGAAGATTTAAATATTCACAATTCTCACGGTAAGTTCTAAATTCGCTTGTTGGGTCTTCCCGTCGGAAGTTGACCACCGTGTGTAGTACTTCTTTTTTTTCCTAAATGAGTTTTCGTCAACGTACTGCTTTGATTACGGGTGCCACGAGAGGCATTGGCTGTGCGATTGCCGATGCATTTGCGAGGGAGGGCGCGAAGACCATCCTAATGGGTCGGAATCCCGAACGCGTAAAAACGGTTGAATCACGATTTCTGGAAAAGTATGGCGAAGAACACCGAGGCGTGGTCCTGGACGTTTCGGATAAAGACCAAGTTAACCTCATCGTGAAGGTATAATGATGAAAGTCACCGGGTCTTAACAGTCAAGCTCATTTTCTGCGGTAAAAAAGGATATCTTGAAGGAGCATCAAATAGACTACCTGATCAACGCCGCAGGCATGCACATAGTACATCATTCTTAACCCATTAAATCTGTCGGTAACTGTTTGGAACGACAGGTATTAGTCGTGATGGATTACTGCTGCAAATGAAGGACGAAGACCTGCAAGATACCATGAATACCAACTTATTGGGTACAATGCGTCTGACTCAGTTGGTAGCCAAATCCATGATACGGAAACGGAAAGGTAAAAGTCGGTCTTACTGTCTTCCCTTCTTCACTGGATCAACGAATAACAAATGCATAAAGGTGGCTGTATCATCAATATATCAAGTGTCGTAGGTATATTTGGCAATGCTGGTCAAAGCGTATATAGTGCATCCAAAGCGGGTGTCATAGGTGAGAAGCCCGAGTCCACTGCGAAATCAAAAACGTGTAACTTATTTCTTGATGCGAACAGGGTTTAGCAAGTCCTTGGCCAAAGAGCTTGGTCCGGCAGGAATCAGAGTCAACGTTCTTGCTCCCGGATTCATTGAAACAGACATGACTGCAGGTAAAGAAACAGAAAGTGCAGAAAAATTGACGAAATCTTCCAACATGCCTTGAACCATTAGACATATTGAATTCGAGTGCCAGAAAGGAAGCTTTATTAAAGTGTATATCACTTCGTGCATTTGGGCGTCCGGAAGATGTCGCAGAAGCCGCTGTCTTTTTAGCCAAATCACGATACATGCATGGTCAGGTTAGTCGCAAATGAAGCTAATATCATAGCAGTGCAACTTTCCTCTAACACAAACCGAGTAGGTATTAACCATAGATGGAGGTCTTTCCTTATGACACTGGTTACTATCCCATTTCACTACGGGAATCTGCCATTCTTCGACCCGCCTATTGTGCTGCCATCTGCATCCGTTTTCAGTAACTTTTAGGCGAGCCAATAATACGGACCGTTGTATGGGTCACTAAATCATCAATCAGACCTTTGGTAAGGGGTATTCCAGATACTCCAGAGAAGGTAGATATGTCCGTCAGTGTCAATGTTGTCAGTACTATTGTTAAGAAGACCTCATGTCTGCAGAATTTTTTCGGAGCATTTTGATACAGCATTCATTGTGTCTCGAGACTTTTATCAAGTGTTTGCAATTAAACGCCGAATGCAGTATCGTCCATTGCCTATGTACTCTTGTCGGCAGCGTGAAGACAACATCATGCACGGAAAGCTAACCGTAAGAAGTAATGTGGCCCCTTCTGTTGGCCATAGCTTATTCGACGGGCCGGCATTCGGGCAAAAAAATAAGGTTTTTGAATGACGGCGCTGTCTCAAATTCTACCAGCTTGTCTCCGCTGTGCTTGAGAAGCATCTTTAATCGTTCTCTCTTACCTGCGCAACACCCCACAACTGAGCGAAGCAGTGAAAAGCAAAGAGCGGTTACCAGTATCTTTACTGCTCCCCAATCGCTAGACTTATATTCGAATAGCCTGTATGGCCGCACCTAATCAGAGTAATCTCTTTGGTGATCCCGATTCCGAGTCTCTTCGGGATGGTAGACAGCACCCTATAGCATTCGGCGGCGAAGATGCAACGCTCAACCCTTTTGCCTTTCCAACACCTACGGAAAACACACAGCATATCCCTCGTCAGACAGATGCTTACAGCTCTCCATCACAACAACAACAACAACCACCATCGGAGTATGTTAACGATCTCATTGATTTGCAGCAGAGCCACAGCCCGACGACCTCCTCCAATCCTGCCCATCACGACGTTCTGACAGGAACAGCTTCTTATCCTCCTCCGTTACACCAGGTAACTTCAACCTCTGTGTCCCAGCAAACCGTCATTGGACGGCAACCTCCGCCACTCTCGGCAAACACCTCGACTTACGCGCCCCATGCACCCTTAAAACGAGTAGAAACTTTTCAGACTGATGCTGGTACAGCCTCTTTTTTGGCAGACGAGTTCGTCGCGAATGCGAAGCTAATTAGCTTTATTCACTATAGCGTCTCTGTATGATGAGCCGGCCACAGGCTACGAGGACGAAGACGATCTGCGGCTTCTGTCACACCAAGGTCCCATTGCGGGAGCTGGTCGCAACAACCAGTCCGTTTCGTCGGCAGACACTGGCGGCGGTATCCCTTTACGGTCGTCTTTTGGTGGTGCTGGCGCTGGCGCTGTGTCGTCGGGTGCTCGCTCGGCTCGACCGCGGAAACGATCCAAAAGGAGTTTGCTCGATAAGGCGAAGGAAATCGTCAACAGCTTACTCGGTCGTCCAGGCACAGCATCTGGTACAGCGGGCGAAGGCGGAGAACGTATCATCTATGTCAACAATCCGGAATTGAACGAGGAACAGCGGTTCTTGCACAACCGGATCTTTACAGCCAAATACACGGTCATCACGTTCCTGCCAAGATTTCTTTACGAAGAGTTTTCAAAATATGCCAATCTTTTCTTCTTGTTCATTTCAGGTATTCAGGTAAGAAGGAAATGAGGGATTGCTTGGTATGTGAAAGGCTTACACTGAGCTAAACTTGTTATCTGACCTAGCAAATTCCGGATATTTCACCCACATCTCGGTGGACAACGTTAGTCCCCTTATGTATTGTCTTGTTCATTACAGCAATCAAAGAAATCGCTGAGGATTGGGTAACGTTGAGGGCTATGCTTGGTGCTGAGGGGACGGGTGCTCAATGTATTGCATTTGCTTGCAGGGTGTGCACCGATCCGATGCAGAGCTGAACGCTAGGAAATGTAAGGTCTTGGTTGGAACCCAGTTTGTCGAGCAGGCTTGGCGTGATGTGAAAGTGGGGGATGTACTACGTATCGAAAGTGGGGAAAACTTTCCCGCCGACCTCGTGCTTATTAGTAGCTCAGAACCAGAAGGTCTTTGCTACGTGGAAACCAGCAATCTGGATGGGTATGGCACAAAGATGGCAAATCGACATGATAGCTGCTGTACTTATTGCTACTCGATTAGTGAAGTGAACTTGAAAATCAAGCAAGCTTTACCGCAGACAGCCAAGATTTTGGATCCTGTTCAGATGAGCTCGATTCAGGGTGTTATCAAATGCGAGCAGCCCAACAATCGATTATATAATTATGACGGTGTTCTCTCCATATCCTCCATGGACGAGGTGGGAAAAACTCGTGATTATGCGCTTGATCCCTCACAGCTGCTCTTGCGTGGTGCTCAGCTCAGAAACACGTCTTGGGTCTATGGTATAGTTGTATTTACGGGGCATGAAACCAAGTTAATGTTGAACTCGAGGTAAGATGGGTGTTACGCGATAAAGATCGTCAAGCGTTTCTGATTGTATTGCTCTATAGCAAAAAACCCTCCAAAATGTCTAACGTAACTCATATCACGAACCGTAATATTCTTTACCTATTCGCCATTCTTGTTATTATGAGCATTGCGTGCTCGTGCGGTGGCCTTGGTTTTGCGGTACGCAAGGACGGATTGATTCAAACGAGCGGTTGACTTACCAGATTCATTTTTAGCTTACCAAGGGTGACGAGATATCTTATGTCGCTCTGGCACAGCAAAGTCGTGCAGCAGAATTTGGCTACGACATTTTGACTTTCCTTATTCTTTTCAACAGCTTCATCCCTATCAGGTTTGTGCTTTGCAAGGCTTTTTTATGCAGTCATAGACTAAGAGCAGAATAACTGGGTTAGTTTAATGGTGACAATGGAAATTGTTAAATACGTGCAATCACTGTTGATTGAAGCTGATCTCGACATGTATTATGAGAAAACGGATACCCCCGCTGTCGCGCGCAGTAGCAGCTTGATTGAGGAGCTAGGACAGGTATACGATAGATGGGGTGGTATATATCGCAGACGTAGTTACTGAGCAATACAATGCTAGGTCAAATTTGTCTTTTCGGACAAGACGGGAACCCTTACCTGCAACGAAATGCAATTCCGTCAGTGTTCTATTGCGGGTTTGTCATATGCAGACAAAGTGGATTCCGATAAGCAAGCAAGAGATGGGTGTGACGATCCTACTCTCCAATATACATTTAATCAACTGCAGGAGCATCTGAAGACTCATCCAACAGCCAACGTAATCAATGAATTCTTGATATTGCTTGCTTGCTGTCACACGGTCATTCCCGAAGCGGTGGAAGGAAGTGATCAGATCATTTATCAAGCATCATCTCCAGACGAAGGTGCTCTCGTAAAAGGAGCAAGTCAGTTGGGATATCGGTTTCATGTAAGTAAAGCGGTTTTACTGCAAGTTCACATCGTCTAACCTGTAACCAACCGTAGACTCGTCGACCGAATTCTATCACATGTAATGTGCGTGGGCATGATATGGAGTTTCAGGTGCTCAATGTCTGTGAATTCAACTCTACGCGTAAACGAATGTCGGCTGTTATCCGCGGTCCTGACGGCAAGATCAAGCTGTACTGCAAAGGCGCTGATACCGTTATATTGGAAAGACTGGCTGAGAACAATCCGTTTGTAGAGCCGACTTTGATTCATCTTGAGGTGCGTGATTCTTATGCTGAAAGTGCTGCAATACGGCAGATGCTGATACGGAAACAGGAATTTGCATCGGAGGGTCTGCGAACTCTCTGTATCGCAATGAGAGAAATACCTGAAGAAGAATATGCTCGCTGGTCGCAAATCTATGACAAGGCCGCTACCACTCTTGTCAACAGAGCAGAGGAACTGGATAAGGCAGCGGAAATGATCGAGCAGAACTTGTTTCTCTTGGGAGCTACAGCTATTGAGGATAAACTTCAAGATGGTGTACCGGACACTATCTACTCGTTGCAGGAAGCGGGCATCAAAGTTTGGGTGCTCACAGGTGATCGACAGGAAACCGCCATCAATATTGGCTATTCTTGCAAGCTTTTAAACGAGGAGATGAGCTTGATTGTTTGCAACGAAGACAACCACTGGGACACAAAGAATTTCTTGGAAAAGAAGCTGAAAGAAATCAACGACGTCTTGAATCGCGGTGACGAACTTGAGGTAACCGACCTCTGTTGTTCTTAGGCAGATCCTGTGACTAACGATAGCTCTTATTAGCCTCTCGCGCTCGTCATTGATGGGCGAGCCCTCACTTTTGCCCTCGAAAAAGATGTTGAAAAGATCATGTTTGAGCTATCGGTCATGTGCAAAGCTGTCATTTGCTGCCGTGTGTCACCGCTCCAAAAGGCACTTGTAGTCAAACTGGTCAAGAAATACGACAAGTCTATATTGCTCGCGATCGGGGATGGTGCCAACGATGTCTCCATGATTCAAGCTGCTCATGTTGGTATCGGTATCAGCGGTGTGGAAGGTCTGCAGGCTGCACGTAGTGCCGATTTCGCTATAGCCCAGTTCCGGTTCCTGAAGAAGCTGCTTCTGGTGCATGGCTCTTGGGCTTACCAACGTCTCAGCAAGATGATTTTTTACTACTTTTACAAGAACATAGCTCTGTACTTGACGCAGTTCTGGGTAAGGACGCGAGTAACCTGTCTGTCGCGAGATGGAGCTAACGACGTTATGGAAGTATGCTTTCTACAACGGCTTCTCAGGAACAACGTTCTACGAATCATGGACAATGTCGTGCTTCAACGTCATTTTCACATTTTTGCCACCGCTTGTCATTGGTGTCTTTGACCAATATGTCTCTGCCCGGTTGCTGGACAAATACCCGCAGATGTACATGTTGGGTCAAAACAATGAGTTCTTTAACCAGAAACGGTTCTGGGGATGGTTCGCCAACGCAATCTATCATTCCCTGGTAAGGTCAAACAAGTTTTTCATTGAATATTGAATATTTGGGCGGCTAATCGTTTTCATAGCTTTTATTCTTCCTTGGCGTGGCCGCGTTCAGCAATGACGGTGTTTTCAGTAATGGTCTTATTGGTGGACAATGGTGGGCAGGCACTGCTGTATTTACTGCAGTGCTAGGATGTATCTTGTGGAAAGCAGCGCTTATCACAGAGTAAGTGCAAGTTTCTGCGTGAAGAGAAGAATCTTTTAAGCTCACGATATGGGAAAGCATCTGGACAAAGTATACTGTCGTTGCCATTGTTGGATCCATGGTTGCCTGGTTCATCTTCTTACCAGTTGTGGCCTATATCGGTCCTTCAATATCAACCGCTGCATTCCCCGAATACTATGGCATAGTGCCTATGCTTTGGGGGAACGTAAACTTTTGGTTGTTTTTCATTATAATCCCTCTTATTTGCAACCTGAGAGACTTCGTCTGGAAATAGTAAGTCGATATTCCGTTTGGGATCAATCAAGAGGAAACCCTAAATCCGGGTATAGTCTCAAGCGCATGTATCGGCCTCTACCATATCACTTCGTACAAGAGATTCAAAAGTTTAACCTTCCTGATTACCGCCCGCGGATGGATCGCTTCCGGCAAGCTGTGAACAAAGTTCGAAGGATACAGCGCTTAAAGCGGAATCGCGGTTATGCTTTCTCGCAGAACGATAGCGACCAAAACAAGATCATCCGTGCATACGATACAACCATGCAGAAACCACGGGGCTAAATCCGTTTTACTAATAGTAATAGTAGACTTAACCAGTAATGAGAACCTTCTTTCTTGTATTATTTTCTTTTTTCCTTTTTTCCTCGTTATCTTGCCTAGAGGTTACCGTGCTTTACTTGATTAGCGACCTTGTATTATTGTCAACAAGCAAACAGTGGATTCTGGAACACATCCTTCGTTGTTGATACTCTGGTAGCAAATGCATCTTTAAAATGTCTCTAGCATCATCATGGTTCCCTGTTTACGGGTTTTGCTCCGGTAAGAACCACATGTTGCTGCGGTGGACCTTTGTTGTACGATGCTGTACCGGTTTTCCTCAGGCGCAAGTCTTCTTCCCATATTGTCACTTGGGAGCGTCTCACAAAGGTATATATCTAAGCATAGACATTTCACGATATCCTTTTCTGGTCTTCTTCTTGCACTAACTTTTCAAGATATTTCACTTACAAGCTGATTTTTATCGTGCAAGCAACGAAACGTATGGCCTATCAATGCCTGGTGCAGGGCATTCGACCAACTCATTTTGTGATTCAGAACGGAAGCTGGACTGCAAGCCACGGTAAACGGGACGGGACACTCAACACCATAACAAGGTCTGACAGTCGTTTCCGGTAGGCAGCTGACGACGAAGAGTATCAAAAATGGCAGACAATACGGTGCAGTTGTTGTGCCCATTTTTCAAAGAATTGGACAAGGAAGGGCCAAACACTTGGAGCGGGACGGAAGCCATCGAACTGTAATGGTGCAGGCCTTCGGGCACCATACGGATAGTCCGAACACAAATCCAGGCCGAGAAAGGAGATAGCCTAAAGTGGATGGTGTTCCATATGAACAACGTCTGTGCGGAGACAATAAGCATAGCATATTTTTGCCATACTGTACATGTCTAAAACCTTTAGTGCCTGGTGTCTGCATAGCGTCTCCAGGTCATCAACGGAGTGCGCTGGCGAAAGAACTGTAATTTTTTACAGTAATCCACGCTTTTCCTATTGATATAGATGAAGACGTAAAGATCGAGGTTAATGCTGGCAAGGGAATCCAACAGACATTGATAATGGCAAAGAGCTGCGTACTGCGAGAATATGGGTGATGCGACCCGCTGGAGGAGCCAGTCAAACTTTGAAAAATAACGTTTAATGCAGTGGTCAAGCTCGTCAATACCACGTCTCTGTCGACGAAAAAAGTGATCATTCGATTTGCTCTTCTCGCGAACACAGTTTCATAACAAGCAGGCTTCACCGACACGACTCATGAACTGCATACCTTTGCCACTATCCAGCTTAGTCCGCCCCGATTCTATTATACACTATGGCGAGGTTGCGTCCTGTAGGATCACACAGTAACCACAGGTTTATCTATCTATCACACAAACTTGTCAGCCTTACGATGAAAAGCTGCTGGGCAGGGTATCTTTCTACCATGTTTTTGCAATCATTCGTATGGCAATACTGTATTTGAGCGCTGCGTTCCCTGAATACGTAGGGGTGCAATTTGACTATGATGTAGCTTTCGTTCTTATCCGCCAACGTTACTGTATGTTAGGACCAGACAGGAATCTCTAATTTCCGCCTGTTGTATGATAATCTAAGCGCATCTAAGTCAATCAGTATCTTGTCCTTTTCATGGAAAAAGCTTTAACTTTCCCGACTGTGCTCCACGGGTTGGATCGTTCCTCGCAGAATTTGGATGGCAGTAGCAAGACCATTCATGCATAAGATGAATTTTCACAACAGCAATGATGATAGTAGACACGAACTAATGATGAGAACTTTTGCATCTCTTCTTATATTACTTGTGAGCTCCTTCTTCTTCCTCTTTATCTCGGTAAGAGGTACGGTTTGTGCACCATGTTTTAACTTGATTTGTGTACCTTGTTCCACATTGTTATTAACAAACATAAGAGATAAGCCTAATAAAAGTGTGTACGGCAATAAGATAGGGTAGACCAAGGGTGATAAGGAGAGCTAGGGAAACAAAGTTTCTATCAGTGCACTGCCATCTAACAAGGGTGAACTTTTTGGGTATCATTACTTGATCCGGGTTTCGAGATATCGCTGTGTCCCCACATAAGGTCCTCTCTGTTTTTCATTGCAGATATCGTATCTCGCTAAATGCTTGTTGCCACATAAGGAAATAAGACAGGGATGATTGGATGTACAAACATATATATAAAGGTTTCTCTTTTTTGCATTGAAGCAAAGCAGTTTGGATTTTGGCTTACGATACTTTTACTTTTCCACATTAATTGACTTGATTGGCTATCCATGGAGCACATCGAACGCGAGAAACTGTATGAAGACGGTGAATACCGCTTTAGTTATGTCAGCAAGTTCATGGAATTCGGTATGTCAGTCTAGTAGACCAATAAACAGCGAGTTCTTGTTTGACTTATTTGAGTCGCTTCCGGGATGCATAGGTGAAGACGATATCAAAGCGATTGCCACTGTAGTCGACAAAGTGCGACCTCTTATACCTGCCGTGGTGGACGCAGTCTACGTCAAACTATTCAAGTTTGATATCACCAAAGAACACTTTGTGCCAAAGAACGAAGGTTTTGAAGGTGCGGCGCCCAAGTCTGTGGATGATCTGACTTTGGAGCATGACCAGATCAAGTTCCGCAAAGACTTTCTGACAAAGTACCTTGAAAAGCTTTTATCTGGACCCTATGATGGTCGGTAAGTCTTCTTGGGAAGGGGGGGGAAGAGACGAGTACTAAACTATTAGGATGATGATAATAGATTAATAAAATACCTTGACTGGGTTGCCAGAATCCACACGGACACGCCAGAAAAGCAGAGCCGGATCAACGTGGACTATATTCACATCAACGTTTTGCTGGGTTACGTCGAAAACGTTTTGATTGGCGGCATCCTGTCGGCTGATCTCGATCGCGCCACGGAAGAAGCCGCCGCCTTGGCGGCGTTCAACAAGCTGTTATGGCTTCAGAACGATTTCTTTGCAAAGTATTACATGAACCCCACAACTTCTGCTCCACAATCGCCCAAGAAGGACGAGAAATGGAAATTACAGAACCTCTGGAGAAAATCAACGCATTGAATAAACCCTATACGTTGTCGATCTTGTTTTTATCGTTTGTTTGTTTGTTCTTTCCACCAATCACCGGGTGACTTTTGATTCATCGCTGAAGGAAATTCTCGGAACTGTCAATTACGAGATCGACAGTTTCTATCGAATGGCGATGGTTCGATCCAATCAAAACCGGAAGACTAGAAAAAAGTTTTTGTTTGTTACCATATACGGACCATATGTGGAACTCCGCCAAGTGTTTATAAGCAGTGTGCAGCCGCAAAACTTTTTACGTCGGCATCTTTACCCTCTCTCTTCTGTACACAATGGAATACATCGATCGTGCTAAGCTTTATTCTGACGGTAACTACCGCTTTGAATATGTCTCGAAATTTGTGGAATTCGGTAGGTTTCGGTAAAACAAAAACAATTATTACTCTTTCAAGATAGACTGATTTTTACATTTATATATAGGCGAGGCCGACATCAAGGCGATCGAAAACGTCGCAGACAAGATCCGTCCACTCATTCCTGTGGTTGTTGATGCCGTCTACGTCAAGTTATTCAAGTTTGACATTACCAAACGCCACTTTATGCCCAGAAACGAAGGCTTCCAGGGCGAGACGGCCACCACTTTGGAAGAACTGACGCTTGACCATCCACAAATCAAGTTCCGCAAGGATTTCTTGACCAAGTACCTTAACAAGCTTCTGTCTGGACCTTACGATGGAAGGTAAGGACCCCTGGTAATACAAACAGGAAAAAAAACAAAATGTTTTACGCGTATGGATGTATTAGCATGCTCCGATACTTGGACTGGACCGCCAAAATCCACACAGACACTCCACAAAAGAAAAGTCGTATCAATGTCGACTATATCCACGTGAATGCCCTGCTGGGATATGTCGAAGGTGCCTTGATTGAGGGTATCTTGTCCTTGAACTTGGATCGCAAGACGGAATCCGCTGCTATCGCTGCTTTCAACAAGTTACTCTGGATCCAGAACGATTACTTTGCAAAGTACTACGTCAAAAACCCTGTTTCGTCTGCTGCAACACCAGCAACCACGGATGGTAGCCTCATCAGCCGGCTGAGTCAATGCTCCCTGGCTCAGGCCGCTATCGGAGCCTTGGTGGGTGGTGCAGCGATTTATCTCGCCATTCAGAAAAGATACTTGTAAAGGAATAACGTCTAGACTATGTCAACCCTCCCTCTTTGTATGTAATAGTCCTTTCGCCCTCCACAAAATATAGAGTACACCGTTTTTCATCTTTGATTTAAAAGCTTTCTCTATTTTTATTGAGCGGCTGCTATGAAGTCATTGTCGAATCACTAAGCCCTAAGCACTGGGTTTCTTTTTCGATTTCAATTTTTCTTTATGGCTGGTAACTGCTTCCTTCAACACCGAGGGCTTTTGAATTTTCGAGATCTCGGTGTCTCGACAGCTGACAATAGCGAACAGAAAAGGTCTGTTTTGGTGCCTTTGAGCCAAATTGCGCGGAAGCTCATGGCGTTTTCACCAGGTATATTCGCGAAGGCCTATTGTTTCGCTCGGGTAGTCTTGACAATCTGAGCAATGAGCAAGTTCAGCAATTCATTCAAGACCATGGCATTCGAACCATACTGGACCTTAGGACTGGGTAAGGCCGCTGCACCTTCACCCGCTTTGGATACTTATCCTGCGCGTTAGCTATGAAAGTCAAGAAGACTTGCCTATCGACAAGAGCTTCCCTACCATGGCACTCGAAAATGTAGGCATTATTGACGGTAGAGAAAGAACAGTTATCTAATTTTGCATGGTTTTCTAGATTCGTCCAGTAGACATGCTGCCGGTTACCAAAGCGGATGGTTCGATCCACGTTGACGAGTATTCTGGGCTGCGCCGAAAGTATCGCATTGATTTCGCAGGCAAAAACTTTCAACGATATTGCATTTTTATGGCCTGCCCACTGCATATCAAAATGTAAACGAATGGGATCATGGCCACTTGGAGGACAACGACTTTACTGATTCGTAAAAGTTAGATGGATCATTTTGTTGATGATATTCTGTCAGCGAAAGCGAGCAGCAGTGATTGTCGGTCGAGAGGTCCTGACGCCGATGGGCGTGGCCAATATGTACAAGCAGTTTGTCGATTACTGCCAGTCGGAAATATTGCATGCGCTCATGGTGTTCACTGACCCCGATAATTATCCAATCCATATTCATTGTACTCAGGGCAAGGACAGGACTGGACTGATCGCCTGTTTTCTACTAAGCATAGCGGGTGTTCCTGAAGAAATCATTGTGAAGGATTATGCAAAGACACAGGCTGGCCTTCAGCCGATACGAACAGAGATGATAAAGGAACTAAGGAAAGTTGGTCTTTCAGATGATTTTGCTGATTCGCCGCCAGAGGTACATATTTCTTTGTTTGAAAAAGGGGAGAGGGAAGACTGACCTGTTTGTCGTAAAAGTACATGTGGGATCTGCTTGAATATCTGCAAACAAAATACGGATCAGTGTGCGATTATCTGGAAACCATTGGCTTTGACAAAGGCTGCCAGGACCGCGTACGCAAAATCATATGTGTTTCGTCATGACGCCATGTCATACAGCATGTTCAAAGGTCATATCTTTCATTATAAAATACGGATCAATATGATTACGTCTCGCGCAGCCGTTTGGTGAATTATCCCGATTTGCTCTTGAGACAGAACAGCAAGGCAAGCATACTTTGTCAGTGCCTGGTTTCGACAAATTGCGAAATGCGGAACAAGACAGCAATTATACGTACAATTGTAGACTGCATGCCGAGTGATCAAACGTGAGCTGAGTTGCTGGATCCAAAGTTAAACCTGGGATAAAGAACATGCCCCACGATTTAGCCGCAAATGACGCAATGAGGAAGTTCACTCTGCCCTGTGATCAGCATGGCTCAAAAGACAAGTAGAACCTGCAGTTGGAAATGTCCTGTCATTAAAGTGACTGGGAAACTCGTGGACAGACTATGTGTCGATTAAAAGGGCATTTGGAAGTCAAACATGACGACATCTTTGGTCCACTGACTAACACACAGGACCTGTCTGTCTTTGTCTTGTGTGGGGGGGGGGGTTATTGTCGCAATCTCCGCAAATCAACAGTTATGAAGATCCGCTGCAACGGTTCCTTGATAAGATCCTTCCCTGGGATTTGATTGGCGCGTCAGAATTGCTCATTGCCGCTGTGCAGGCTTGATTCCTTCTTTTTCCGGTTTCTCCCTTTCCTTTATATAAGGGCGCTAATTATTCCGATTTCGCCTCGTCCCTTGTCTAATATTCTCCATTTTACGTGATCTATAGGACTCTTGCATGCACACAAGACCCATCCAACATATACCCTCTTTCTCTCAACAACATGACGAAAAACAATATGGGCTTCGAAATCCTCACTCTTACTCCAGACGAAGGCGACGACAGCAGTAATTTTGACGATGAAGATAATAATGATAATTCCGCCTGTAATTGGATGGAAGACTCGGAATGCCAAGAGAACCTGTTTCAAATCATCCCTTTGATGCCCGAAGAGTCCGTCATTGATGAAGACAATCATATACAGACACACATCAAGCTATTCTTTGAAGAACTGGGCTATCTAACCGAAGAACCGGAACCCATTGATCCCACACGCGATTACGATGCTGAAGCCAGACAAATGCTGGAGGAGCGAAACCGAACCCGTCAAAAACACGTTGAACTCTCAAGAGTGCCCTCTCTTGCTCATTCTAGATCTGGTGTTTCCTCTACCTCATCCTCCTTCCACCATACGGACTTTCAGCACGACGTAAGATCCCCTCTCTACATGGGCCACGTTGGCATGGATAATTATCATCTTGTCCCTTCACACCAACCGTACCATTATCAACAGCACCACCATCATCACTACCCTCATCATGATAAGCATCCTTCTACTGTCGCATCATCCTGTTTAAACACTGATCAACATCGAAACCGTCACGCAGTACTGCACTCCTAAACCGTCATATTACTATTCCACCCCTGTTCCGCCTCCCTTTGATTTCCTAATAATAATAAAACACCATTTGTAAAGACGGCGTATACTTTGGATCGGGGTCACGCCATATCATCTGAACCAAGTGGTCTAATGTGGCTGGGTGGCAACTGCGCAAGAGATAAGCTTAACCCAACGCTGACATTGAACCTTCTTTCTCTGACCCCATTATTGCCATTTTTCGCTAGAATCATTTTTGGTTGGTGCCTTGACTGCCACATAGTTTGCGGCTCCCTGGCTTTATTGGGTATCAGATCCGTCAATTGCCTTGCTATGACCAAGAAAAGGGAGGCTTCCTCTTTGTCAGGAGACAAAGATAGTTTCTAATGCTGTATGTGCTAAGTCCACCATTCCCGTTCACACTTTGAAGAACAAGGATTGAGGTCGTTCAAGAGTTGATCCTTTTGTGAACGTAATGCCATTTTCTACGGTCTCTTTTGTGAATATTCTTTGCCGTCGCCTGAACCTGCAATGTCTTGAGAGTCTATTGCCGAACGTGCATTCCGTTGCTGAGAGAAACTCACCATGGATCTGAAACTTGCTTCCGATTTTTCGCGATGCGCCATGGCTCCGCTCCTCTTCTCTGCTAGCAGCTTGATATCTCGATTATATAAGCATGGAACAAGCAATATCTATCTCCGTAGTCGTAGTGCAGTCCGACTCTCCGCGTCAGTCATAGGTTCATCATTTGACGATATGTCTGCTACTATTGTTTTTACGGGGAAAAACAGAAGATGCAAATAAATCGCACGATCTTTCTTTCTATTACATGGAAAACGCGGCATATATTCAAGAAAAACGGTAAAGTAAACAATCGACTCCTGTTTTTGAAAAGTTGATACTGTTCTACGTCCTTCTTCAAGCATACATCAATGCGCTTTCGGGGCTACATTAATAATAATAAACGCATGCAGTCTGTCTTCTTCAAAGCTGCTGCTTGTGGATACGCGTCTTGGCGATGCCGCTGCTTATCGGGCGGGGGAGCCGGCAATGATCTTGGCCTCTGTTTACCAATTCTGCTCAGTAAATAATGCAGTGCAGCGTCCATACCTGAATCCGACATGAGACCGGTCTAATGTTACTCGACCACAATCACATTCGCTTGACGGTCCTGTTACCTCACGTCGAGCGTAAGCCAGAAGAAGTGATATGCTCCGCCTGTTCCGCATCGTAGGCTTCCGATCCAGAAACAGGGCCACAAGCGTTTACGTGAGTCCCGTGTTGTGTCTGGGATCTGAAACTGAAACAGTGGTATGTATCGCGGATTACAATTACCGGAGGTTCTCGTTTTACCTAGCTATACGATACTGTAGGATGACAGGAAGTGGCTTGAGTGCGGATACGACCGTCGTTCCGGTTGCATCCCAAAGCTGCAGATCGCAAGCACATACAATGATTTCACGAAAACGCGAACTCAACGAGATATCCGGTCTTCAGAATGGTTAAGATCATGTAGCCAGTTTGGAACGCTATGTAAGCGTGACGAAATATCCTTTGTTATCATACAACAACCAAAGTCCCTCGATGGAGAGCCATTCGCCATGCTGATTTTGACAGTTCTATGGAATATGCAGGTTTGTTTGCGGCCCCTGCATGTTCCAGGACCTGGAAGCGTGGCACTTTTTGCACCCTTCGACGCCATCAAGCCAAGTCATTCAGATCACAGGAACCTTCTTTTTGGGTCTCCGCGCAAAAAAGACCCGCCTTTCACACACATACATAATCGCCTGGTTAATTCTGCAGACAGTTATTTTCATGGCGACAAGGTTTTCTCTCTCTCTTTCTCTTTTCTCTCTCTCTCGCACTGTTCCCCAAGTCAATGGACGTGTTCAAGTACGATGACTTGTTTAGTGACATCTTCTTGGACGACTTGTTTTTATGGTTCAAGACTTCAAAGGTGAACGAAGGCCATCGAAGACCTCGCGTACCGTCCAACAAAATACTGGATATCGTCCGCCGAAATATTTTGGATAACAACAAACCGGATGATGCCGTCAAGGAATTACTAAAGTAATCCGAAGGCATGTATATAAAGACGAATGGCATATTGATGCGCTTTATCATAGAATGGATTACTTTCGGCACTATCTCGCGGCAAAAGCAACGGAAGAGAGACGAGAATTTGTGGAACACATGAAACGTTACCTTTACATGTAAGGTTAAATGGTCTTTTTTTGTATGTCAGCCAGGCCGCCCAACGACAACAGGTATATGCCGGATGCAGGATACGAGGTCAGCGACACGAGACGATATAAAAGAGGGAATAAGCGAGTCGAACCTTGTCTAGTGGCCACCAAAGATTGGCATGTCGGTGAAGAATTGAGGTTCTGCACAGGCATGATTGCTTGTCTGGATGCAAAGCTAGCGGATGCCCTTCAACTCAGACGGGAAAAGCAAGACGATAGCGATGAGTTTAGCCTGATGTATTCGATGCACAAGACTTGCAGCTGCCTATTTCTTGGCCCCATCCGGTTCGTGAATGTATGTGATTCTCGAATACTCCCGGCCATCCCCGGTGACTCACCTTTCTTATCGTTGTAGCATGATTGTGATTCGAATTGCAAAGTGAGTCTAGAAAGAGACAGAGAGCAAAAGAGAAGAAGAAAACCAAGACCCCGTTCTTTCTCCCTTAGTTCGTGTCGCTGGGCCAAAACACGGTCTCGTTAAAGGTCATCAAGGAGATCAAATGCGGTGAGGAGCTGACGGCGTTCTATGGGAACCATTACTTTCCAAAGGAACTTTTCGACTGTCCATGTGCAACGTGTGAAAGGTACGCGAGCTTTATGTTCCGAAGGTGGTCAGTGCCTTAATTTCTCCGTCCGCGCGCGCGGTATTCATTAGACGTAGCTACGGTCATTCGTTCCGAAAACGAAAACTAACATTACGTGATGGTTTGTGTGTTATATATCTGCGAGCCGAATGACAAAACGGTATCTTACTTGTAGATTGTCTTGTTTGTCGTCATAGGCGACGAGAGGCCTAAGAAACGCCAAACCGTGAAACGACCTTTGCCAGATCTGGAACGGATCCTGAACCTAACAGATACGTGGCACAGCAAACGCCAAAACTCGAGTGTCATGAGCATCGACTTTTTGTGCGGTGCGTCCGAGAAGAAGGAGGAGGAGAAAAGCCCATTGAATCTGCTTTGTGAAGCTGTTGAAAAGGTCAACAACACACTGACGATTTTTATGGATTGCGGTTCATCATCGTCATCATTGGGCGGTTTAACAGACGATGATGGCTCGAAGGCGGATTCAGCCGTAGCCGTGTCACCCACGCTGACAGTGAAACATGAAGCGGATGACCGACGATCTGATCTAGACGACCTGATAGACAATGTGTCTGAGCTCTCATCCGTTGCGAGTTCGGAAGTTGAGAGCTGGTGGAGTGATAACGACCAGGATGTTCTCACCTGCATCGCCTGCAGTCGTGTGCTACGACAGGAAGAAATTTCCGAACAAGTCGGCTGTGACACGTCGATCGCGGCTGAACTGGCCACATGGACATGGAAGCCAAGTGCGTTCTTTAAAGACTGGCGGCTAAAACGTTGTCCACGGTGTGAACGTCACCGCGCCATTTTTGCGCAAGAGTGGCCGGAACGGAAACCTATTCGATTACTTACCTGTCAAGCCAAGTCTTCTTCCACCAGGAAAAGAAGAAGGAGAGCGCCTAAAAGACAGAACAAGAGAAAGGAATTGGCGACGACAACAAAGACAAATGAACGGGATGACGACAGTTTATTTGAAAGCGACTGGTACACGTCACCATTGACGCCATTGTCTGATTTTTGTGGAGACGAAGCCGAGCTCCTTTCATGAGTTCAATGCACATAGGTATATACCCTCTTTTATTTTCTTAGTCTGTACATGTTTTTCAGGTTCTAAAAGCGAAAGACCAGCTTTCGTTGTATCTAATTCAAGACGGCCCATTTCTTCACTTGGGTAGTAACATAGTTTTGCATCTCGCAGTCTCGCTCTTCAACTTGAATCTTGTCAGGCAACTTGTTGTCCAGATCCTTGTAAGCCGTGTACTGGAGAACAAAAAAGTCAAGTTGGCATCCATCGAAGCTCCAGCCTTCGTCGTCCACCCGGACACATCCATTATGAGTCTTGCCGTCAGGCAGTTTGACCCCATCCAAGTCCTTGACATAGAGCTTGGTGCCCTTCTTGATGTCATTGGAGGCCACGCTCACCCAAGGTATCAAGCCATTTCCTTCGCTGCCTGTAAAACAATAGTAGTCAGATCAAACGCATTGACCACCTGCTGCTACTTTTGACTTACCCAGCCCATATGGCGTCTCCTTTCGATTCACTTTTTGAAACACATTGTTACTGCTGCCCAAGTTGACCATGATTCCATTTTTAAGGAGTCCAGTGCCTTCCATTTGGAATTTCTACAAGAAATCATAAGGACCGTTACAAGAGCGTTACAAGTGTTTTGACTTACGTCGTACGTCACTTCCGCTACTTTGGCAATGGTCTGTCCAGAGCTTGTCTTGAGTGCCTTGTCCTTTTTACCAGTGAGTTTCACGATTTTGCCATCATTGAGCATATCGGTATCGCCCTCTTTGGGTATCCAGTATCTACAGTAGTACTACGAGTGTTACTGATTGCCATCCTCCGCCCGAAAAGTGAAAGATACTTTACTGAGTCAAGAGTGCATGTTTGTAACAACTCTTGATCTTTCGCTTTCCAAGGGGTGCGGCAGAGACCACCACGGCAAAGGCCATCAAGACACACAAGAACAATACAGGTTTCATTGAAGCGATCAACGCGAGAGCAAAGAGAAAAGAAAGACGTCGAATGTCGCCAGTAAACGAGGTTCTTTCAACCTTTTATATATGCGCTCGAGCACTCAATGCCTTCCCCAGAAGTTGTCCAAAGACGGCAAGGCTTCATTAACTTGAGCCCTTGTCACACCTTTTACCATTGTTCTCAAATTACAGGATATGCCTTTTTCGGACCCTTTCCGATCCATCTCTGTATAAGCTTTAAGCATTAAACTTCTTTGTGTGTCGATTCCCGGGTCGCTGGTTTAGCCGCATGGTTCATTTCAACTTATTTGGCTAATAGGGCAATGCAGCTCGCCTGAATGTTGCCGTGGTCTGGGTATCCAATTTTCTGCCAATTGGTCTTGCGCCAGGCTCAGCCCGTTATATGATATATCTCTTGTGCGATGTTCATCATTTCCTTAATCATTGCTAACAACACAATCCCTACTTGTGTTACGTAGATTGACCTCTTGCCAATGGTATTCCTGTAGGGTAATCAATTATCTTGCTTATCCGTCTTCCTCATGCTTCTGTTGTGTCAAAACATTTCATCTCTCTACAGTGCCTATTAGAATTGACTTTGAATCTTTGTGTCACCATTGACCAAACAAGGTCCGTACATGCGCCGAATGCAATGAAAAGATGTCGGAACCTTGCAGTAATTGACTGCTTCTTGGGGAATCTTGCTTTGATCAGCATGCCATGCAGCGGTATGTCCTGCAGGCAACTGGGTCGTGAAACCTCGATAAACGCCTCTGACTGCCTATGAACAAGCCTTGATCTTGCGTCATGGCTGTAGTAGTTACTAAGATTGAAACCGGTTAGAGACACATTCAGCCCTTTTAGTCCAATCGATATCCAAAAGTAGCCTTGTGCTGGCGTCAATCTCGAGATTTCGTGAATAATGTGAAAAAGATGTAGTTGCTTGACATTCAATTGGGGTAATGTCTGAAATCTCAGGATACTGCTAAGCTAATTGCACTCGGGCGATCGTCTACGACCCTGCTTATATCCTCAAAAATGATCTTCTATTCCGTGTTGCTATTCGACAGTACATATTTTGTTGATAACTGCAAGTTTGATGCTCCCATTTGGCTCGTTGAGCGTCTTATAACGAGTAGGGTTTGTTCCGTGAATATTTACAATCGCTTCTTGTATCCGGATCTGCACTACTGAGAAACAGTACGTTCAATGCAGCATCTGTGTAGCACCACCGCGGACGTAGGGCCTGGGATCACGTCAACAGCTAATGGTTATCCAAGACGATATCTTTTGCACTAGGTCGAGGATCGTATCGTTCAAGAGATATCGAGGCTGACCGATTGGTATTGTATTACTGCCCAAGAGTGCCTTGTCCCGAAAGGGTAAAGCAGTAGTGCACATGGTCCAAACAGATAGATACATTTATCAATAAAGCGCATCATACAAGATACGACAGGCAGAGAGTGGTTGGTGGGTGGTGAATGGATCCAAAACCCATGTGTTTGCGTGATAAGAAAAAAAAAAATTTCCCCATTCACGTATACTTTTTCGTTTTCCTCCCTCCAAAAAGTAACAAACGATGGACAACAAGTCATGGGCGGAAGCGATCCCACCAGCGCAAGGCTTATATGAGCCAGAGTTGGAAAAGGACGCATGTGGTGTGGGCTTCATGGTGCATATCGAAGGCCATCGATCGCACAAGATTCTGAGCGACGCAAACCATATTCTGTGCAGCATGACGCACCGTGGAGCCAGCGGCGCCGACGTGCGAGACGGCGACGGCGCTGGCGTCATGACCGCCATTCCAGACGCATTTTTCCGTATCGAGACCGCTCGAGACTTGGGCTTGACGCTGCCACCCGAGGGCCAGTACGCTGTAGGCAACATCTTCTTGAAGGAGGACCACAAGGACGAAACCAAGCGAGTCTTTGAACAGCTGGCAGAAACGTTGGGGCTTAAAGTGCTGGGCTGGCGTTCTGTGCCGCGCGATAGCAGTATCTTGGGTCCAGCGGCACGCGCCAAAGAACCCGTCATTGAACAACCCTTTGTCGCTGTCAATACATCTGGTTTTGATGAGAAATGGTTCGAGCGGCAACTGTACGTCTTGCGCAAGCATGCCACCCACACAATCACCATGAAGAAATGGTTCTACATCTGCTCCCTGTCCACAAAGAATATCGTTTACAAGGGCCAGTTGACGCCCAAACAGGTCTATGCGTACTTTTATGACCTGGTCAATGTCAATTATACCACGCATTTTGCCCTGGTTCATTCTAGGTAGAATTCACTCTTACCCTCCCATTTTTATCATTGCATGCCCCTCATATCGATGGCTTTCTAGATTCTCAACCAATACCTTTCCTTCATGGGATCGAGCACAACCCATGCGCTGGTGTGCACATAATGGCAAGTTGGAACACCAACCTTTCCCTACAGTAGTTCTGTTGCAATACTGAAACTTTTGGGGCGACACAGGTGAAATCAACACGCTTCGTGGCAACAAGAATTGGATGCGATCACGAGAAGGGCTCATGACGTCGGATACATTCAAGGACGAACTTGAATTGCTTTATCCAATCATCGAAGAAGGAGGATCCGATTCAGCAGCGTTTGACAATGTGCTCGAGGTAAAAATAGACAATAGGAAAGAAGAGGCATTATTGCGGTCTAAACAGAATGAAAATCAAGCTACTTGTGGTAAACAATGTGCTGACGTTGCCCGAAGCCGTGATGCTCATGATTCCCGAAGCATGGCAAAACAATCCGTTAATGGAGCCTGAAAAGAAGGCGTTCTATCAATGGGCTGCCACGATAATGGAGCCATGGGACGGCCCAGCCTTGTTCATCTTCTCCGACGGTAGATACTGTGGTGCGTCTCTCGATCGAAACGGACTGCGGCCATGTCGCTTTTATATCACATCAGACGACACAATGCTCTGCGCGTCCGAAGTAGGAACTTTGCCGGTCGACCCAGAGACAGTGGTGCAAAAAGGCCGTCTGCAGCCTGGCAAGATGCTTTTAGTGGACACAGTCGAGGGCCGTGTGGTCGATGACCACGAGCTCAAGATGACCACGGCGGCCAAGGCCAACTTCATGGATTGGGTTCAGCAACGCATACGGCTTGAAGATGTGGTCGCTCGCTACAAGCCTGAACAACCGGTACCACTGCTGGATGACACATCGATCCACACAGATCCACGCCTCAAGGCGTTCGGCTATACGCTCGAACAACTCAACCTGCTCATGATGCCGATGGCATCCGACGGTAAAGAAGCACTGGGTTCCATGGGCAACGACACCGCCCTCGCATGCCTCGCCAACCAACCTAGGCTCATTTACGAGTACTTTCGACAACTCTTTGCCCAAGTGACCAATCCGCCCATTGACCCCATTCGCGAAGAAATCGTAATGTCGCTCGAGTGCTACGTTGGGCCCGAGGGCAATATTCTAGACATGGATCCAAGCCAGTGCCACCGTTTGGTCCTTCCGTCACCCATTCTAACCATCCAGCAACTCGAGGCCATCAAACACATGGTCGAACACTATCCATCATGGAAAGTGGCGACAATAGATATTACCTTTGCTCGAGATCAGGGCGTGCAGGGCTACCTAGATGCGTTCGAACGGGTGTGCCGCGAAGCAAGCCGGGCCATTGACGAGCACTACAAGATCCTGTTGCTCTCGGATCGCGCGGTTGGGCCCGACCGCGTCGCCATCTCTTCTCTGATCGCCCTCGGAGGCGTCCACCACCACCTGGTGCGCAACAAGCAGCGCAGCCGTATCGCCCTGATGGTCGAAACCGCAGAAGCGCGCGAAGTGCATCATTTCTGTGTCTTGCTTGGCTATGGCGCAGACGCCATCTGCCCTTACATCGCCTTTGAGGCCATGCTCAAGCTGCACCGTGAGCGTGCCGTGCGAGACGGACTGACGCCCGAAAAGACCGTGTCCAATTACACCAAGGCTTGTGATGATGGGATCAAAAAGGTCATGTCCAAAATGGGCATTTCCACCCTGGCATCCTACAAAGGTACCTACTTTTGTCTCTGCTTTGTTCTTATCAAGTGACTAAAACACTTTGCTATAGGAGCACAGATCTTTGAGGCACTGGGGATTGATGACTTTGTGATTTCAAGGTGCTTTGTCGGCACCGCATCGCGCATCAAGGGCGCAACCTTTGACATTTTTGCACTCGACGCACTGGCGATGCACGAATCCGGATATCCACGTCGCAACCCTGTCCAGCCTCCTGCCTTGCCAGAGTCCGGCGAGTACCACTGGCGCGACGGCGGCGAGCCGCATATCACTGAACCAGCCGGCGTCGCCAATCTCCAAGACGCCGTCCGACAAAATAATAAGATGTCCTACGAGGCGTATGCCACAAACGCCTACGAAGCCATCAAGGCATGCACCATACGTGGCATGCTCGAGTTCAACTATGACGCTGTCCAACGCCCCGTCCCGCTGGATGAAGTCGAGCCTTGGTCCAGTATCGTGAAACGCTTTGTTACCGGAGCCATGTCCTACGGATCGATTTCCATGGAAGCCCATACCGCTCTGGCGGTCGCGATGAATCGCCTGGGTGGCAAGTCCAATACCGGTGAAGGTGGTGAAAAGCCTGAACGGTCTATCCCACGACCCAACGGAGACAGTCTTCGATCCGCCATCAAGCAAGTCGCTTCGGGTCGCTTTGGTGTCACGAGCTTTTACCTTTCGGATTCGGACGAGCTCCAGATCAAGATGGCGCAGGGCGCCAAGCCTGGTGAGGGCGGTGAGTTGGCTGGATCCAAGGTATCAGACGAAATCGCGAGCACACGTAAAACTACACCGGTACGTCCTCCGTAAGAAATGAAAAGAAACATTCTTATATATCGTACATCACATATTAGGGCATTGGATTGATCAGTCCTCCGCCGCATCACGACATTTATTCTATTGAAGACTTGAAGCAACTGATCTATGATCTCAAAAGCGCGAGCCCTCGAGCCCGTGTTTCCGTCAAGTTGGTCTCGGAAGTTGGTGTTGGCATTGTGGCCGCCGGTGTGGCCAAAGCCAAGGCAGATCACATCCTGATCTCGGGCCACGACGGCGGCACAGGCGCGTCCCGCTGGACAGGCATCAAGTACGCCGGTTTACCCTGGGAGCTCGGTCTAGCAGAGACTCATCAGACCCTCGTCCTGAACGACTTACGGGGACGTGTCACTGTGCAGACGGATGGCCAGATCAAGACAGGCCGAGACGTTGCCGTTGCTTGTCTACTGGGCGCAGAAGAATGGGGATTTGCCACCACGCCCTTGATTGCTCTAGGCTGTATCATGATGAGAAAATGTCATTTGGTGAGTCATTACAATACTCAAAAGAAAGAACAGAGACGAACGAAAAGGCTTTTATTACTAGAACACATGCCCGGTGGGGATTGCCACGCAAGACCCCGCGTTGCGCGCCAAATTCGAAGGACAACCAGAGCACGTCATCAACTTCTTCTACTATGTAGCCGAAGAGCTTCGAGCCATCATGGCCAAACTCGGTTTCCGCTCCATCCCAGAGATGGTCGGACGCACCGAAATGCTGAAAACGAACGAGAGTCTGCGGACCTACAAGACAGCCAACCTCGACTTGTCACCCATCCTGACCCCGGCTCACACCCTGCGGCCCGGCGTGGCCACGCACCGTGTCCGCAAGCAGCAGCACAACCTGCACACGCGCCTGGACAACTACCTCATTGATGAAGCCGAGCCGGCCTTGGAACGCAAGGAGCGTGTGGTCATTGAATCCGATATCGTCAACACCGACCGCGCCGTCGGTGCCACGCTCTCCTACCACGTCTCGAAACGTCACGGCGAGGACGGCTTGCCGCCCGACACCATCCATGTCAAGTTTACCGGTTCAGCAGGCCAATCGTTTGGCGCCTTCCTTGCTCCGGGTATCTTTTTCGAACTCGAAGGCGACAGCAACGATTACGTCGGCAAGGGACTTTCGGGCGGCCGCATCGCCATTTATCCGCCCAAAGCAAGCAGTTTTCAGTCGCACGAAAATGTTATTGTCGGCAACGTGTGCTTGTATGGAGCCACAGCTGGACAGGCCTTCTTTCGCGGTATTGCAGCCGAACGCTTTTGTGTGCGCAACTCGGGTGCGGTCGCCGTGTGTGAGGGTGTAGGCGATCACGGATGCGAGTACATGACAGGTGGACGCGTGATTGTCCTGGGCGGCACAGGGCGTAACTTTGCAGCAGGCATGTCGGGCGGCATTGCCTACGTGCTCGATCTCAAGGGTCAGCTGAAAGAAAATGTCAATATGGAAATGGTTGAACTCGAAACGATCAATGAAGACGATGAAGTCAGACAAATCCGAGACCTGATTCAAGATCACCATCGTTATACGGGCTCGCCCATCGCCGCAAAAGTTCTGCGCAATTTCGATGCCTATCTGCCCAAGTTTGTCAAGGTCATGCCCATCGAGTACCGTCACTTACTCGAAAGCCAGCAGCAGGCCGCCGCTCAGAAACCACAACCAGTGGCAGTGGAGCCCACGGTGGAGGATGTCGAGGATAGTTTACTGGACGAAGAAGCGATCCAGCAACGCCGTGCCAGGCTCGACAAACTGCGCGGCTTCATGAAATACAAGCGACGCGTCGATCCTTACCGGAGCGCAAATGTGCGCGTCAAGGATTGGAAAGAAATCAATATTCGGCTCTCGCGCCCCCAGCTACACGAACAAGCTGCACGCTGTATGGACTGCGGTGTGCCTTTCTGCCAGTCGGACACTGGCTGTCCTATTGGTAACATTATTCCCAAGTGGAACGAACTCGTCTACAAGGACAACTGGAAGGACGCTTTGGATCGCTTGTTGATGACCAACAACTTCCCTGAGTTCACTGGTAAGTCTCCTTTGTGTTCTTGCATGTTCCCATCAATAAAAACCAGACGTTAACACGTATATTTAGGGCGTGTGTGCCCGGCTCCTTGTGAACACGGGGCATGTGTGCTTGGGATCAATGAACCTCCTGTGGCCATCAAGAGCATCGAATGCGCCATTATAGACCGAGGTTTCGAGGAAGGATGGATCAAACCCAACCCGCCTGCACAACGGACTGGCAAGAAGATCGCCATCATTGGCTCTGGTCCAGCTGGGCTTGCGGCTGCCGACCAACTCAACAAGGCAGGCCACTCTGTCACCGTGTACGACCGCAATGATCGGATGGGCGGTCTGCTCATGTACGGTATCCCCAACATGAAGCTGGACAAGGCCATTGTCCAGCGCCGGCTTGATCTCATGGCAGCCGAGGGCGTGGTGTTTGTGCCGAACTCCCATGTGGGTGTGAACCTGGATGCAACACAGCTCCAGAAAGAAAACGATGCCCTGATTGTAGCCACGGGCGCCACCTGGCCTCGCGATCTCAACATACCCGGTCGACAAGACTGCGACGGCGTGCATTTTGCAATGGAGTTCCTGCAGGCCAACACCAAGAGTCTGCTCGATTCCGGGCTCAAGGATGGTCAGTACTTGTCGGCCAAGGACAAGCATGTGGTCGTGATTGGAGGCGGGGATACCGGAAACGATTGTATTGGAACAGCAATGCGCCACGGGTGCAAGTCCGTGGTCAACTTTGAGCTGCTGCCCCAGCCGCCACTCACTCGCTCTGCGGATAACCCATGGCCTCAGTATCCTCGCGTGTTTAAAGTCGATTACGGTCACGGTGAGGTCAAAGCCCACTTCAACGGCAATGACCCGAGACAGTATTGTATCCTGTCCAAAGAGTTTGTGAGAGATCCTGAAACCAAGCGGGTACGCGGCATCAAGACCGTACGCGTCGATTGGACAAAGGACGAAAAGACAGGTCGCTGGTCGATGGCTGAGGTGCCAGGATCCGACCGGTTCTTGGAAGCCGACCTGGTGTTGCTGGCCATGGGGTTCTTGGGACCAGAAGACCGGTTGATCAAGCAGTTGAATCTGAAGCAGGATGCCAAGACGAATATTGAAACACCCCGTGGATCCTTTAGCACGTCGGTCCCGGGAGTGTTTGCGGCTGGCGACTGTCGACGCGGCCAGTCATTGATTGTCAACGGCATCAATGAGGGACGCCTGTGCGCAAGAGAAGTAGACATGTGGCTCATGGGTAATACCTATCTCCCTGTAGCCGGTGGCATTCGCCAGCGCTCGTTTGATGATATCAACACGCAACAAGAGATTGCCGTGAGTGCCACTGGTGCATAAAAATGGATATTGCTTGTATCTAACGAATAAAATTACGTATTTCTGAATCTTGGACGTTGGAGCGTTGTGAGAAATGCATACGCATAAAGAACGTACAGAGTGATACCGAAGGATCAGCATGAATGATGTTGTTTATAAGAGTATCTTAAAGAGCAACTTGTGGCCTTGCTTTATAATTGGTTGTACTCGTCACAATCAACACGATCAAAACTGATGCTTGACTCTGATAATGTCGCAAAGTTCATCATTTTTTTGACCTGTGCGCAACATTTGCTATTGCTCCTTTTATTTGGCCTTTGAGGAAAACAGAAAAATGCGTCAGAAACATACACGTTTGAAAGATAGCGTTGTAATGCGGTGTAATGATCAATATAGCAGAGTGTCCCTGCCAACAGCAAGTCGCATTGAAGATTCCGTTCCGATGCAGTCGGCTTTATTTGGTCCATGCAAGCAATGTGTTTACGAGCATGATGCACAGAATCGCTTTCAAAAGAAAGCGACCGTCCTTGATATGCGCATTGGCATCCAAATGGACAGGATCAGGAACCTATGCCGCATTAGACGTTCTTCCATGACAAGTCCATGATCAAGGGCTTTACCAAACGCATCAAGCCTTGACGACTACCGTCCCATTGGTTGGGGTATACAAATCGCGTCGCAAGAGGACTCGAAATAGTCTATTCATTCTTGTTGTCAAAGCATGTTCCTTTTATTGTTCCAAGAAAAAGTCTTCCCTTACCGGGACACCTTTTGACATTACGGACAAGAGACAACGGGACAATCGGTGTGCATTGTTCCCTAATCGTCCAATCAAACGCCGCGTACCCATCAATGGTTTCTTTAAGCCCCCATCCCCTCTGTGAGGGCTTATTGATCGAAATCAGCCAATGGCAGAAAACGAGAGACTCGCGCGTTATACCTTCCATCGTCCATCTGGATATCTAATTTGTTCATAACAAGCGTGGTCTTCATTCATTCGTCTAGTCTAGGGTGGAATGGGGAGGTGGGTCCGAATTAGAAGAGTTCTACTAGCAAAGAAGAGATAGATAGCAGAGAATGAGTTCCGGAGATGCGACAAAATGAAAAAGATAATTGACACACGACCATGCATTTTGTCTCTTCACTTCTTTCTTTCTTTTACCTTTAAACCATGGATCCAGCAAACATTGATCAAAAGTGTCAGAAATTGGGAACCGAAGCAGCGTTTTCGATCATGTTTGTCAGTGTCGGCATGTCATGCTTTATATGGCAGAGCATTCGCGTCGGTTGGATGTTCTATAAGGTCCGGAAACCGATCCATGCGGTTGTCCTGTTCCAAGCAGTCCTTGGCGTCGCTGTCACTTTTATCACCCTTTTAGCATCTTTAATTTCTATGGATTGCACTTTTGTAAGGATAATCAGAGCATCCAATCCTTGATATATATATATATATACTAAGGAAATAATAGCTTCTCATGTTTTCAGTGGTGGGAGTCAATGTGGGCGACATTTGCCTTCAGACGGTCCTGCTCTGGAAAGCGTATCTAGGCAATAATCGATCCAAAATCATCTTGCTGATCGGGGCACTGCCGCTGCTCGGTATTGTTGGCTTTATTTTTGTCAATGGTACCGTAGGACGCTCCCTTTCTGTCAATGTCTTAGGCGTCTGTAGCACGACCTATCGTAGGTTTCAGCCCCAGTACCGTAATATACCGTCTCATCTAACTCAATATTTATAGCCATGTATATCGTCATTACCAAGGCGGCTCTCGATTTTACATCCAACACGTTCCTCTCATGGTGTTTCTTACTGGTCATTTACCGCCATTATAAAGTCCTTGGCTCCAGTGTTCAAAGGACATTAATCAAAGAAGGGTTGATATACTGGCAAGTTACCTTCTTCTTGATATCGTTATCGATTTGCCCTCCCTGATCCATATCATCCGCTCTCTAGCTTTGGTGTCTGTTTCTCCAACATTTTAACCGGTATCCTACTAACTCTCAGAGTCCTCGGCGGAAGTACTCCCATACTATACACAATTGACTGTATGTTCAATTCAATAATTCTTCAGACAGATACTCAAATGTTATGTTAGGGTACTGGGCATCGTATTTGATTATCAAACAACTCAAGTACGGACGGGAACAACGCAATGACGATGACGGTGACGGTGACGGTGACGAAAGCAGTATCATGAGTAGTCCACTGGACAGACCGTTCGAGGATCACCACCGTGTAGCCTCATCCATTTACAGCCAACAAGCCATCTATCCTCAGACTAGTACTAACAATATTCCAGGGGTCAAGAAAGCCGAGCCAATGCATTAATTACTATGATTACCGGATGTTCTTTTTTTGCTCCTGCTTTTTGGCATTCGCGAGCATTTCTACTACCTGGATACCAAGTAGAAAATAAATATCCATTATGACATAAAAGGAAGCATAGTAAAGACATACCTGGTCAGTGTCGAGCGCAACACTGGATTCCAGATCAGCATAAGATCGACAAAGTGGACACTGAAATCCCGGGTAATGCTTGAGTAAAGGCCGCATACACTTGTAATGAAAAATGTGCTGGCAGGGTGCTACAAAGAGAGGCTGAGACGGTGCAATAGCATAAAGACAGATGCAGCACTCTGGTGGTTCTGTCAAGCTGCTGCTAGGAGGAGGAGCCTTGAGAATTGCCTTGAGTGTCTGATACGACTGCCAACTTGAAAAACTTCCTTAGTACAGATAAAGGAGTCCATCCTCTTTATTATAAAAGTCAAATACCTGAATGACTTTAATTCGGGTGTTGCCACTGTCCTGTTGATTTCAACTTTCATCTTGACACACCGGTAAATTTCTTGAGCACCTCCACGGAAATCCACGCCAAGCTGTATCACGTCTCCGTCTTTGACAGGATACGGAGATGACTTTTGGTGAGGTCCGCTGAGCCGGACACCGTTGACAAAGGTGCCTGAAGACGACCGATTGTCTTGAATATAGAGCTTGATTTAAGAATGAAATGGGTTGAATCTCCGTACCCATAGTCGGCATGAATTTTTGCAACATACCTTGTCGCCATTTTCTGTCCAAATAATGGCATGTCCACGACTCACGACTTTGCTTCGAAAAGAGATTCGGTTCGGTACATAAACATTGTCGCTGAAACGACCAAGTTCCAAGACTGTGCCGCGTCGGATCTCGCGGTCGATCGGTTCAAAGGTGCTAATGGCAACTGCTGAATCGACATGCGGAACAAGTCGGATCCGGACAGGTTCGTCATTACTGTCGTCTGAACTACTACTTTCGGGTGTACTGGACAGTATCTCGTCACTGCTCCGAGGTTGCGCCAGCGGCAGTATAGCTGTGGATAATGTGACAAGCATGAGAAAAAGAGATAAGGAAGCAGGAAAAAGTGGTCAGGTTCTTCTTTTTGTACCATTGACATTACGGCGTAACCACTGTTCCATCCTTTTCTTCTTCTTGTCGTGCCACCTGATAAAAATTAAGCAGAAAATAACGCGGGAAAAGAACAGAGAAAACGAGAGAGAGATGGCGACATCACGAGATTATATGGTCATTTTCTCACCTCGGTCCTTTTTCTTTCTTTTTCTACTTTTTATGTTCTTTCTTTCCCTCTTGACTTGTCACAGGTCATTGACATTGGAAGTGCTGCTCTTTAACCTTATTCCGCCATTGCAGTTACTTGCTGTCAGTGGCACTCACAGACAACCAGCCATTCCCACGGATTAACCAGGGATTTGGCTCCGAGTCATTGATAATGGTCACCTGCTTCATCTGGATGTCCTCACAAAATACACATCGACAAAAGACTTTATATTCTGCATAGAGGTGTTCAGCTTGATTGATTAAGCCATAAAAAAGTTATCAAGACAAAAGATTCAAGTGATGCGCCTATATACTATGTATATACAGGGCCCTTCAAGCTTCTTCCAACTTTTTCGACATAGGAAACTTGGTGGTGGTTGTCCGTTGCATGATCTTTTCAAGTGAGGCTTCGTTCAAAAACACTCCTTCCGACGCCGCCTTCCGCAAGTTGAAGGTCAATTGCCTCATCTGAGCCGTAACAGCTGCCAACTCTTCACTGCGTTTCTTGAGCATCTGTTCCCGAGCCTCCACGGCCTCTTTTTCCTTTTTGATAGCCTCATTCAAAGTCGCTTCTTTTCGCTTAAAGATCTGAATTTGTCGTTCATATTGCGACGCTGCTTCTCGATTCTTGTCCGTCTGCGTCTTGACTGATTTCTGGAGCTGCTTCTTTTCCCGTTTCAATGTTTCGATCTCTGCTCGCAGTTTGCTTACGTAGGCTTCTGCCTTTGTATGCGCTGTCTGTAAGGTATGATTCATCTGGGTATATTTGCGTTTCAGCTCTTGGTTCTCAGTCGTCAGCTTCTTTAGCTTGAGTTCATACAAGCGCCGTACTTCATCTACTTGGCGCGCTTCGCGAAGTCCTCCTCCTACTGCTGCCGTCGTTGTTACTGTTGCTGTCGGCACTGGCTTTTTTCCTGCCTTGCGAAGAGCCAAGTCGCGCTCTCTTTGAAGTTCAAGCAGATGCTCTTGTAACTCGTTCAATTGGTCTTCATAACTACTCTTCAACTGCGCATATTCATCTTCCGTCTTTTCCAATTGACCCACAAGCTCATTCTTTACAAGCAAGTCAGCTTGCACTTGATGAAGCATCTTTAGCATGTCCTTGCCATGTCTCCGGCCACGCGTGGGCGTGCCGCCACGTGGGGACACAGTCATGGTCGTTGATAATTTTGAAGACGTAGCCATCGATTGATCAGAATCATCCAACACAGAATCTGTCCACGACAGCGACTCGCGTTTGGTTGACCCTGCCGTTGACTGTGTTCTTGGCGCATCAGTCCATGTCGGTACAGTCTGTATAACAAACCGTCCCATTTAGATACTCTTCTTCTAACCAAGATCTCTTTCTAACCAGTTCTTTCTTACCAACGCTTCCAAATCGTCGTCATCATCATCAAGACCTTCTGGTTGCTGTTCTTGCTGACAATATCCATCCATCTGTGATGGTTCCAGAACCTGGTCAGAATCGGCTTGTGACGATTGTACCACGGTTTCATCTTGCGGCTGTGACCAAACAAATAGTGAATTGTTTGCAGATGGTGTGCTAAGTAAAGCTTATACAAATCAGGAATCCCCTTTCCTTTTTTCTCTTTAAAGCTATTTTTACCTTTTGTTCAAATCGATGTCCTTCGACTGGTAGTTGTTGTGCTGACTAGAGTTAAAGATGGATCATAAGAACTTCCCATCCAAAATGTTTCGTCACTATCGGACCTCATCCTCACCGTCGTCATCATCGTATAATGCTGTTCTTTGTCTTTGTTGTTATTGTTGCTGCAAGAGGTGCTGGCGCTTGGGCGCTTTTTCATCCTGTGCGACACTGGAACAAATTTGCACTTTGGGCGTCGTCCCGATAATGTGACACCAAGCCGATGCAGGAATCTGGAATCCTCACGGTGATATCGCATATTACCATAACGACCCGGCAAAGCCATGGAAGTGGATGTCCGACCAGGTATGGTGATTAGAGATGAACTGCTGCTGGAGGATGATTCAAAATATGCCAGTCGGCTTTGTGCCTCTGCCAACTGCAATCGCAACATTTGTATCGAATCCACATATTGCTTAATCAATGGATGTGTGTCGTCGATATGATCTGATGATTGCTGAGCCATCACAGTATCCCGTTGTGTCCGCACTTGAGATAGTTCGTTTGCCATCTCCTGGTTGAGTTTTCGCATCTTTTCGAGTTCCTTTTCAGCACCAGATTGCATTTTAAGCTGAGATACTTGGTTCTGCAAAAGGTCTAATTCACGATGGTTGTTGACTTGATTACGAGCTCGTGATGCGTACTTTAGCGTGTTTAAGGTTTTCATGCAATCCACGTCCGCCGGGCTCACACAAGCAAGCAGCAGCAAATGACGACTACTACCCGAGCCATCGAAGAGTAGCCTTATCAGCTTACTGTCGTCATAAGGGATATCTTTGTCACCACCAGCAAGTGATGATATCGCATTTTCCAGTGCAAGCAATTCTGTGTTGCCCTCCTTATTTTTGGCGATCAGTCAGTCACGATCAAGTCCGCTCATGATCTGAGATCCTTACTCCTTCAGGTGCAGCCAGGTCCACAAACTGAAGTCTGGAGACAAGACATTCCTCTTGTACAGGAGTTTGCTGTTTCAAGAGCACGGAAAAGATGCCATGGGATCCTGAAAACAATTCTCGAATCTCAGCACCCTCTGCAAGCACCCTAAAAGTAGCAGCTTTAGGGGGGACATGAGCGGAGAGGAGGTGGATGGTCTTGAGGAAAACGTACTGCAAAAATTCAGACTCATTCTGTACTCGCACTTTACGAACACTGCTCCAATCTTGTCGAATCAAAGGAGTAGATGATTCCAACAGATCGTGAATATCTTCATTGTCAAATTCCACAAAGGACACCTCGACTTGATATGACGACGAATGGCGATTCTTTAACGCTCCAAACAAGAACCGGGCGAAATGCTGGAGGATCCCTGCAATACAAGGTGAGTCTCTAGAAAGAAAAATTCATGCATAGATAAACCTGCCCTCCTGCTCCTTTGCAATAACAGGAACTGTACCCATACTGTATGACTTTCCTGAACCAGTTTGCCTAGTATACGTGTTCCTCATGAGTCTCCCACTTTGTCCATTGGACGTATCCAGTATGCTTTACCCATAGGCAAGGACTGTCACATTCTCACTAAGAACAATAAAAGAGTGTCAGCAACAACAACAACCGGTTGGGGACAAAGAAGAACAAGTAAATACCCCTCCAAAACACGGTCAACAAGTGGTTCAATGCTCGTATGGAATAAGTATTCTTGAGTACATGTTGGACGATAAACCTGGTCAAAACTAAAGACTTGGTCGCCCAACAAAATGTGGTCTTCCTTTGAAAACGTAATCCATTCACGACAATTCTTGGATTTCTCCTCATCCAAAAGTGGCCTGACACGCAATGCCACTCTTAAGTTGTTAACATGTTGGAATCAGTGCACTTTCTTTGTCAGCATTGCAATGCCCTTGCCCAACCTAACAGCAGTCGTCACCATTTCTCCAAGGCACAAGTTGCGAATAAGGGTGCTTGTTTTGTTGCCAACTTTCTGGTTCAATTTTCGTCACCGCTTTCAATTTGATGTCAGCAACAATATCAAGGTTGGCGTTTTTCCAAGCACAGAGAGAGAGAATCTTTTTGGTAATAATTGCTATGGATCAAATGACAATGTACATCAATCAGCGATGGATAGTCATGGCAAATGTGTGTGGCTGTATATCTCATCTATCGAAACATTCTGTGCATGGTGGAACAGTTTTAGATTTTGCCTTCGCCTAATCAACCGGTATGCATTCCACGTGGAATTCAACTTTCTCACTCGCTCTCTCTTTGTATCATGCAAAGGGACGGAGTCTCATAAGGAAATATATTTCTAGTCGCGTGGATAGATGAAACCCCATTCGGAAGATCGACGGAAAACGGCTATTTTTCTGTGTAACAAATCATTGGAGGCGAGGTTCCAGGCCCTCATCCATGGGTCCCTTAATGGATCGGGGCATCATGCCGAAAAATACCTCACTGGACGACTATATAAATTACGCCATGCTCCTGTTCACCCTTTCCCCCTTTCTTCTACTTTTCTTTTCCACACTTCAACAACAACAATGCTTGCCAGTTCAACAATGATGTTTGACGCTCGTCCCAATAACAATGCTGCTCGTCGTACTTCATTTTCGTCATTTGTTCGCCACTTGTTTCTACTCATGACACGTCATCATACCGACGACGACGACGACGACAACAAAAAGTCACCTTCGTCTACTACGACTCCGAGTGACGACGAATTGTTCCGGATCGCTGAAGAGGAAGCAAGGAAACATGGCAGTCTCTTCTTGGAAATGTATATTTCGTTTCCAGCGCTTGATGATCCTGAATCCGAAACCAATTCAATTAATCATTGCTCTTCTTCGGCTGCCATCGCTTCCCAACAACAACAACAGAGCAACTTTATGGTTGGCTCGATCTGCTGAATGATACCCTCAGGCCGGCGCCTCGACAGCAATACGGAGTTGGCCTTCCCCTTGTGTAAATTCGGTTGCAAATACTTTATACAATTACCCTTTATTATTGTCGCAAAAAGTCCTCACCCGCTAGCCCTTTTCCTTACAACATATGTACAGTTTTTTTCCTTTTTCCCCGCTTGGCGCGAGTGGTGAGGCAGTCTAGTTGGTTTATCTTATGGGAAAGAGAGATTTCTCTCTCTCTTCAATGTATGCATGTAAAACAATAGCAATAAAGCTTATACCCGCAGTAGTACTTGTATAAATTTACCCTTTACTTGTTGATCATTTCCCAGGTCCTGCGGCTTGGCGACTCGAACGAAGTACAAGGATGCAAAAGTACCCCCTTGCTTTTTTCCCTGGTCACCCAAACCACTTTCTTTTGTCCGATCTGCAGCTCCCTCCATCTGTCCAAATTAAGAACGGACTCTTTTAGATTAAGCCAAGAAGTGTGTGTGTATGTGTGCATGTGTAATAATGGCGTTTCTATAAATCGCGTGGTTCTTCAAAGGATGATTTACGTTCTGCTGCTTCCACCATATCCTTGGTCATTTCATCCTTGACATTGTGCTCCTTGGCTTCAATTTCCTTGGGTTTCTCACTAGTAGTATTTGGCTTGTTGATCGTCTTGTAGATGGACAAGGCCTAAAAGTTTGCATTGTTTTAGTTTCCTTCACAATAGTAACGGTCAGTGAGAAAGAGATGATTACCTGAGCAACCATGGAAGCAGCATCGTTTGCCGCTGCCGGAACAATCATGGTTGTACCTTCCTTTGCCATCTTGCCAAAGGCCTCCACATACTTTTCGGCTACAGCCATCGATACTGCATCTTTGCCGTGGCTACGAGCAATGGCCATCGCCACCTTTTCGATACCCTTGGCTGAGGCTTCTGCACGTAAGAGAATGGCCTCTGCCTCACCCGCCGCACGGTTAATCTGTTCCGCCTTCTCTGCCTCTGAAGCTAAAATCGTAGCTTGCTTCCGACCCTCAGCCACGTTAATGGCAGCCTGTCTGGCACCTGATTGACACGTGTTAATAGTCTTCTAGTGATTGTCATTATTCTATCTAACCTTCGGACTCCAAGATTTGCGCCCTTTTGGTCCGTTCTGCGGATACTTGCTGATGCATTGATTCCACCACCTTGGCAGGTGGATGAATGTCACCTATAAACCGGAGAAGGTTACCACGCCCGTGTAGTAAAGTCTCGCTGATAAAGACGTACGGATTTCATATCGAAGACATCGGATACCCCAGTCCTCGGCTGCAGAGTTGATAGCGTACACAATGTTGGCGTTCAGGTGAGCACGCTCTGCCAATGTACGGTCAAGCGTCATCTGACCAATTTCAGCACGCATGGTGGTTTGTGCCAACTGTGTAATTGCAAATTCAGCGTCCTCCACGCCGTACGACGCCTGTTCTTGCATGATTAGCCCGAAACTCTCTGCATATCTTTTCCGTGTTGTTACCTTGAATGGATCAATGATGCGGTAATAAAGAACACCGTCAAGCTCCAGAGTTACGTTGTCTACATGGACAAATGATTGGCGACGAGTCTCATATGGAGAGATAAAAAAGACAAGGTACCTTGCGTAATCGCACTCTGACTTGGAACTTCAATGGCTGTTTCTTTAAGACTTTTTACATACTTGATGCGATCAATAATAGGCGCTAGGATGTTGAGACCAGGTTCGAGTACTCGGTGGAATTTTCCCATGCGTTCCACGATCCATGCTTCTTGCTGTGGGACAAACTTGATGATCTGTATATAAACAGCATCAGTATAAAGTTCTCCAGCTGCGCGCGCGATTCAATTACCGTGTTGCGAGGTAACGATTTCCGTTCTGTTCCATAAGAGTCGTAATCGCTATTGTAGCCGTAACCGCTGTAGGCTGCCACGCGTCGAGTCGTTACCACCTAAAACGGGCTTTGTTTGAGTAAGCGATGACGCAAGAACGCCGAATGCCCGGATCGCGTTTCTATACTTTACTCTCAAGGCAACATTTCGTCGGATATCATTCAATGGACGTGTTGTGGCAAGCGTAAGGAATCGAATTCGTGAAGCGGACTGCATTTCCAATTTGTGCGTGTGTGTTAGGTAAAGAGGTCAAGGGGTGCCACTCGAGCAGCGGGGACCGAAATTCGGCAGTGCCGTGTTCGCCTGGTATCGTTAAGCAGAACAAAGAGATAGCCTTTGTTTAGCAGATTGTACGTCACAGGAACACTTGCTATCTGTGTTAATGATGATCCTTGATCATAGCTTACTGATCCTGATGCATTGACTAAAAGTTGTATCAATTTTCATGCATCAGTATGTGTTCCGAACTCAACAAAAACACAAAGATCATCCGGTAAGTAAAGCAAACATAAGCCCTTCGGTTTTATTTCAGTGCGTATGCTAATGGTTTGACTGCATTATACAGTCTTTCTTCTACATATTAACTATAACTTCATATGCTGATATTCAACGAGAGAGTACTTTCTATGCAGAATGAGGTTCTACCCATACCGGGCGTTGTCGGATACAAAGCGACTTTGTGCGAAATTGAGGGACCCAGCGAGCCATACAGTAACTGAAATCACAGGGACTAATTTGATCCGGTACTGTGCCTGTCCACAAGCATTCCTCTTTTTGAGATGCGCTCCTTTGCGCCATACAACATTATAGACAGAATCTTCAATTACTCTTGCACAGTACTCTTCATTGCATGGTCCTTGGCTAAAGAAACAGCACAATTCAACTTTCGTTCATGCAAATTATATTCCGTCGAAACGTGGAGTCCCCGCAAAGTAAATCACGTAAGCAGCAATTGGCCTGTCAGGAACTGACAGGTGCCGCCTGAGTCTTATGTAAACAGAATTACCATTGAACATCCGACCCATTTAAAGTATGACAGATCCGATTGCCCCGCTTTTCCTTCATCCTTTAATGTCCTCGTCTTTCGATAATAACGTGCCGACCAGGTTTCCCAACTTGCCGCCGAAGGCACCAGGAGGCGACCTCTTGTTGGCCGAAGAACGAGCCAAAGCCACCTTTGACGTGAAGGAACTCTCAAAGTTCATGTACACCGAGGAATGGCTCAACAAGATGTACAAAGTCCTTGACGTCCTGGAATCCGAACCCGCCTTTGACAAGTCGGACAGGTACTTTCAGAGTCGCAAAGAAAGAATTGCTTCTTCACTGTGGAAAGATAAACGACTGGTTGAACTCGTAAAGTAAGCTTCCATCTTTTTAAAATATGGAATATGGTATGCTAATATCGCTGTATATAGAGAACACAATTGGGATGAAACTGAAACTTCGATAGCAAACTTTCTGTACGATCAATCCACTCCGGTAACGTTCTTATCACCTAAACATGGATCAATTGGGTCTCATTCTTATACAACAACAGTTTACATTGCATTATCAAATGTTCATTCCGACATTAAAGAACCAGACGACCGAAGAACAGAAGAAACTGTTCCTAGAACCTGCGCTGAAACACCATATCATTGGTTGCTATGCACAGACTGAGGTAAAGAACAACAAGAGCGGAAAAGTGCCTTGATGGAATAAGCTGACATGTATGGAAAAGATCGGCCATGGCTCCAATGTGCAGGGACTGGAAACCACTGCCACCTACATTAACGAAACCAACGAATTCGAGATCCACTCTCCTTCGCTGACAGCCGCCAAGTGGTGGATCGGCGGTCTTGGCAAAGCCGCGACGCATGCTATTGTGATGGCGAGACTGATCTTGAACGGCAAGGACTATGGTCCGCATCCATTCTGTGTTCAGATCCGTAGTTTAGAAGACCATCGCCCGCTCAAGGGCATTACTGTCGGTGACATTGGCCCCAAGTTTGGTTTCAACTCGGTCGATAACGGGTTCATCATGTTTGATCACTATCGCGTGCCGCACATTTCGTTCCTGGCAAAGTACTCGCAAGTCATACCGGGCACCGGTGAATACGTCAAGCCTCCAAATGCAAAGCTGTCCTATGGCACAATGGTTTATGTCCGTGCCAACATTGTCATGGGTAAGTTCAATGTGTCATTATAATAATGTAAAGAAAAGAAACTGACAAAGGAAAAAGGTGTCCGACTTGCTATCGCCAAGGCAGTGACCATCGCCACTCGATACTCTGCCGTTCGTCGCCAGTTCGTCGACGCAAGTGATCCACGCAAATGGAACAACCAGGTGATCGAAACACCCGTGCTAGATTACACCATGCAGCGATATCGGTTGCTCCCGACCATCGCTACGGCTTATGCTTGCTTCTTTACGGCCCGCGAAATGTTCCGTCTTTACAACCTGAATCAGGAAGAAATGGCCAAAGGCAACTTTAACTTGCTGGCTGATTTGCATGCCAGCTCGTCGGGTCTAAAGAGCTTGACGACGACCATGGCTGTCGAGGCCATTGAAGACTGCCGACGTGCATGCGGTGGTCACGGTTATAGCATGTTTTCTGGTCTAGGCCAGTTTTACCAAGATTACCTGCCCAATGTTACTGTAAGTTTTCGCCAAAAAAAAAGAAAGATCCACCTACTAATGATGGCAATAGTGGGAAGGTGATAATTACATCCTGACGCAACAGACAGCTCGCTACTTGCTCAAGACATACCGCAACGTGGTAGCCGGCAAGGCCGTGCCATCCGAATACAACCAGACAATCACTTACCTCAGCCAGTACTTGCAAGACCCCCGAGCCAAATGCCCAGCTACCTCTGCGACCGATTTCATGAACCCTGAACTCATTCTTTCCGCGTTCGGTTTCCGGGCCGCTTACGGTATCGCGCAAGCGGCCGAGCTCATTGACCGCCAGGGCCGATCATGGAACTCCATGTTGGTCGAAATCAACCGTATTTCGCGTGCGCACTGTCAATACATGCTTGTGCGCAACTTTATCGTTTCGCTGCAGAACGACGAGACCCTGGCGAAACCCGAGATGCGGCCGATCCTCCTCGTACTCCGTACGCTGGCTGCCCTGTTTGCACTGTACACCATGGAAAAGGAGTTGGCGGAATTCTTGACCTCGGGTTACCTGTCGCCCGAGCAAACGGGTTTGCTCAAGCAGCAAGTGATTGCCCTGCTCGACCAGGTGCGTCCAAATGCTGTCGCTCTGGTGGACGCATTTGCTTTACCAGACTATTACCTCCATTCCGCATTGGGCCGATACGATGGCAAAGTGTACGAGGCTTACACCAAGATGGCAGAACGCGAACCACTCAACCAGACCTTGGTTGTTGATGGATACGAACAGTTTATCAAGCCTTTGGTGCATGATGGTCTCAAGGCTGCCGGCAGCTTCCAAGTGGCAAAGATCTAGTAGAAATCTGTATACAACATATTCATATACCTTCTTTTTTGTAGATTTTATCTGTAGAGTAATAACCAAGAACTTTCTTTTGCGTTTTTTGTTCAAATAAACCATCTGTCAAGGACCTACTTGACAGACTCTGCATAATTTACATAAGTACTTCAGGCTTTATTTACATTTGGAACAAGTACTTTGGTTATATACAGCAGAAACTAAAAGCTACTGCTAGGAAATATAGGAAGCAAGTCAACTTACGGAGGTTAACTCAGTATGCATGGGGATTGGGAGTGCCAGCATACGGGTTGGGTGTGTTTGCAGCGTGAGGGTTAGGAGTACCAGAATGGGATCGCTTCAAGTAATGATCCGCTTGGTATCCCAACATGTCAGCAGCAAGCTCTATAATAAATAAAAGGGTCAGAAGATCCCCAAAGTAATATGCATGATCAGCTAACGCTTACCGTGTGCCAAACCATAATCAACATCAAGAATCTCGCAAACTTCACTGATAGGCACTTCCTCATCAGTATATTGGGCTGCTAGCACAAGTGCAGCAGCGGCAAGAACGTTTCCTCTGTACATGAGAGAAAACGGAGCGCCCATGCTACAAATAGGTATGAACAATCATCTGCTTACTACAAACAAATGCAACGTCACACATACCTCTGATAAAGCAACATCCAAGCCCGGCGCAAGCATAAAGGCGAAACTAGTCAGGAGAATGATGAATACCTTGCTCGGTGCGAGCTCTGGGCTGTCCGCTTACTGTTATGAGCCTCGAGCTCACAGAGGTACGCCTGAGGGTGGTCAATCGTCATGTCAAAGCACACAGTCTCCAACAGAATCAGTTCATTGCAAAGCACCGTATCTTGCCACTTGATAAAGTCCTTGGAGTTCTCATCCAACTGCAACTTGTCATTCTTCTGAGCTTTTTGAGCGCACGCAGTCACGAGATCCTTCATGCGCCGGGCTGACTCTTCCACCTTGGTCGCCAGATAAAGACAAGTTGCAGCCATGTCCTATCAAGGCAAATCTCTTAATTAGCCCACTCATTTGCCTTTTTTATCTAGTGTGGGAAAAATACTCACGTAGACATGAAATCGCTTCATGGACTGCCTCATGTAGAAGCGGTGGAACAAGGTGGTTGCAGTGGAAGAAACAATCACAGGACTACAGGGAGTCAACTCGGTACGTAGACGCGTCAAGAAAAGGCATGGAAGGCTTACAGATTCAACTTCGCAGCAACAGCTAAAATGTAATGACAGCCTTTGGTTCTGTCCATACGCTCCTGTTCGGGGGTAATACCATCAGCAATGCTGGGTGTGTCAAGCAGCTCATCAGCAGTAAAGATCCACTAGTTGGGCTTCAATCAGCAATGATTGCACGCTCGGAGAAATGATCAGTGCTACTTACTTGAGAATCAGCATCGTCGCTTTCAAATGGCATTTGGAAAACCATTGTTGAGTTGAGTGAAAGAAAAGTGGCGGACGCTGTTGTGTGTTGCGCTATTTAAATCTCCGTTTTGGATTTCCGTTTCGGTTGCTACGTTGCGGACCTTGCCCTGTCCCTCTCTTTTCTCTTCCCTCTCTCTGTCCACCTTTTTCTTGCAAGGAACCGAACGCGCGCCTTTTTCTTTCGACTGAGAGCAACGCAAAGAGGAGAACTCACGAAAGAAGAGAACAAAACGAAACAAACCCAGTGGCAATGACAACGGCTCGTCAAGCGGTTGAAGTCTATACCAAAGGAACCAAGGCTTGGTTCCCGGATAAGGTCGAAGCCTGGGTCTCCACGACCTGTGTCTCGAGTACCATTGACGACAATAAAGTGCGACTTGTATTCGAGGGCGATAACGATGGACAGGTATGGTTCTTTATGAAACATCATGTGAAACCGTAAGGGCGGACCTGATTCGTTCGCAAAAAAGGAATACGTGTTCGAATCCACCTTGGCCGAGATCGAAAAGAATGGCGGTTCAGCCTTGCCACCGCTAAGAAATCCACCGAAAATGGAGTATACTGATGATTTGACAAACCTCAGTCATCTGAACGAACCTGCAGGTACATGTCCATTCGCTTCTATGCCGCCCTCTGAACTCACGCTTGCTTGTTCCAGTGCTCAACACGATCCGCACGCGATATATGCAACATCTCATCTATACCTATTCTGGTATCGTGCTGATCGCCGTGAATCCTTTCGATCGTGTGGCTCTGTACGACCCTGATATTGTTCAGCAATACTCTGGTAAACGTCGAGGAGAACTCGAACCTCATCTTTTTGCTATTGCCGAAGACGCGTATCGATGTATGATTCGTGAACAAATGAACCAGACGATTGTCGTTTCAGGAGAAAGGTGCGCGCTTTCTATGGGTTTTGGAAAGAGAACTTCTGTTGTATTTATCGTTCGGATTCTATAGTGGTGCTGGTAAAACGGTCAGTGCGAAATACATTATGCGATACTTTGCCACCGCAGACGATCAGGAATCCGTCGGAAAAAAGAAAAAGTCGAGTGGCGGCATGACAGAAGTAGAAGAACAGATCTTAGGTACGACACAATTGCACTTCTTTGTTATTATTCCAGTGGTGTGCGTGCACTTATATCTTTAAACCTCAGCTACCAATCCTATCATGGAAGCGTTTGGTAACGCCAAGACGACGCGTAACGATAACAGTTCTCGGTTCGGAAAATACATTGAGATCCAGTTTGACGATGGAGCCAACATTATCGGTGCAAAGATTCGTACTTATCTGCTGGAGCGATCACGATTGATCTTTCAACCACCAACCGAGAGAAATTATCACATCTTTTATCAGGTAATCATAGTAACAAACAGCTGGGTAAGAGGGCAGGATTGACAGAGGGATATACATAGCTTTGTGCTGGTGCGCCATCATCTGAAAAGAAGGAATACGAACTCGGTGATTACACGAGCTTCCATTACCTGAACCAAAGTGGAACTGGCACGATTCCAGGAGTAGATGATGCAGCCGAATTTGAAGTCACCCAACGCGCTCTGTCCACCGTCGGTTTATCAGTCCAGTTACAGTGGAAGATCTTTCGGCTGTTATCAGCACTGTTGCATATCGGTAATATTCAGATTACCGGACGTGGCGACGCAATGCTATCCGAGAACGACCCAGCCTTGCTGACCGCCACCAAATTAATGGGTATCAATGCGACAGAATTCAGAAAGTGGATCGTACGCAAACAAATCGTCACTCGGTCAGAAAAGATCGTCACGAACTTGACGCCAGCCCAAGCCCACGTTGTCAAGGACTCGGTCGCGAAATACGTCTATGCCAATCTGTTCGATTGGCTGGTCGGTGTCATCAACGATAGCTTGTCTTGCCCTGAAGCCGACAAGGTGGCCACGTTTATCGGTGTGTTGGATATTTACGGTTTCGAGCACTTTAAAAAGAATTCCTTTGAACAATTCTGTATCAACTATGCCAACGAAAAATTACAACAACAAGTAAGATTGCACACGGCTCGATTGCATACCACTTATTCTAACCTGCTGTGTTATATAGTTCAATCAACACGTTTTCAAACTGGAACAAGAAGAATATGTTCGCGAAAAGATCAATTGGAGTTTCATTGAGTTTAGCGATAACCAGAAATGTATCGAATTGATCGAAGGACGGATCGGTATCTTGTCACTATTGGATGAGGTAACGGAAAGAAGTGGCATTGATCATTTATGGGCTGCTTATTGCTTTCATTCAACCTAGGAATCTCGTCTTCCGGCAGGCTCGGATCAGGGATTTGTTCAAAAGCTCTACTCTAGCTTTTCCACTCCAGAGTTCAAGAACTACTTTAAGAAACCGCGGTTTTCGAATAGTGCATTCACGATTGCTCACTATGCCCATGATGTCCAGTACGAAGCAGAAAACTTTTTGGACAAGAACAAGGACACTGTACCGGATGAGCATTTATCTTTGCTCCAGAGCTCGGATTTCGATTTCTTGACGGACGTCTTGGAGAAAGCGGCTGCCAGCAACCCTGCACCAGCGGTAACTATCCCCGTTTTAGTAGTCAAGTATCCGAGTGCTAAATGAAGCTTACTTCGTTTTAGAGTGAAAACAAGCGCATGAGCATGATGCTTCGAAAGCCAACACTCGGTTCCATTTTCAAGGTAAACAAATCTTGCAAAGTGATAAAAGATAAAGAGCCACTAAAGATGGACTATATAAACAGGCATCGCTGATTAACCTGATGGATACCATTGGCAACACCAATGTGCATTATATCCGCTGTATCAAGCCCAACGAAGCCAAGGTCGCTTGGGAATTCGAGCCCAACATGGTGCTCTCCCAACTACGAGCATGCGGTGTCCTGGAGACAATCCGCATTAGTTGCGCCGGTTACCCGTCGCGATGGACATTTGAAGAATTCGCCGACCGCTACTATGCCCTTGTTCCCTCCAAATACTGGGACGCCAAGGCCAACCCGGACATGTCGCAGCTCTGCTCCATTATCCTGGACTCCTGCATTAAGGACAAGGACAAGTATCAAGTCGGCACCACAAAGATCTTTTTCCGTGCAGGACAGGTAAACAAGTCCTATGCGTCTTGATTTATTGTCACCTCCCAATAACGTCTTTTCTCCATTAGCTTGCATACATGGAAAAGTTACGCGCAGATCGATTCAATGCTTGCGCCACGCTGGTCCAAAAGAATGTGCGACGGTTTATCTACCGTAATCGCTACGTGCGTATGCGCGAATTGACGCTCGGTTTGCAACGCGTCGCACGACGCAAAGTCGCACAGGCCAAGATGCAGTTGCTCCGGGAACAAAAGGCAGCTATCCAGATTCAAGCTCGCTGGCGTGCGTATGTTGCGCGGAAGCAGTACCTTGCCAAAATGCAATTCATTCTTCAACTGCAGACAGGTAAATATTGGAAGAGCAAGTATCAATTTTGGGCCAGTTCTTCTTTGCTCATAACATTGTTTAGCAATTCGTGGACATCAAGCGCGTCGTTCGCTCGGCCAGGCAAGAGAAAACGAGGCGGCTATTCGTATTCAAAGTCTTGTTCGTGGATGGTAAGAAAATAAAGGGAAGATGAAAGAACAAAAGCTGATCAACCATTTATCAGGTTTGCCCGCAAGCAACACAAGGCGAAGCGCGACTTCATCATTCATCTGCAATCATGCGTTCGTCGTCGGGCCGCCAAGAAGCAACTGTTGGCTCTTCGCAATGAAGCCCGATCCGCGAACCATTTCAAGGAAGTATCCTACAAGCTGGAGAACAAGATTGTCGAGTTGACGCAGACCATCACCACGCTCAAGAACGAAAACAGATCACAATCCGAACGCATGGGTCAGCTCGAGGCGCAGATTCGCACGTGGGTGGAAAAGTATGAGAAACTCGAAAAGAAGTCAAAGAACCTCGAGGCCGAGTTGGCAAAGCCTACTGTTCCGCAGGAGGAATATGATGCGCTTCAGAAAGAAAAGGACGAGCTGGCGGCTGAATACCGCGCATCCAAAGACAGGATCAAGTCGCATGAGGCTACGATCACTCAGTTGACCGAACAGCTCAAGGCCGAAAAGGAGGATAAGGAGCGTCTCCTGAAGACGATCGAGGAAATGAAACAACACGTCAGGGACGAAGCAGAGGAGACCGAGTTGGCTGAATTAAGAAGCCAGAATGCGGCCATGAAAGCTCAGTTATCACAAGTGCTGCATACGCCTCGACGCCAGCAGTCGGTTTCTGCGAAAGGAAGGAGCTTGTCTCCGTTACCACCTCCAGCAGATGGCATTCGCAACTTGTCTCCCTCTCCTATTCGACATCCATCCACTGAACTTCTTCCTCTCAAAGAATCTACTACCTCTACACCCGCAGCAGCACCCCGTACCCCGTCTCCTATCGCGGCACCGCTCAGTCGGAAGGGACGCCGCAACAGCACGGCGGCTGTTCCAGAGAGCAGGCCAAAGACTTCCATTGATAACTTGAGACAGGCAGAGCTATTGACAAGGACACCTCGACCCACTTCCATCCATCAGTTTGGTCCCATGTTTGCTGGTGGCAAGGCGGGTGACCTTGCTGAAAGCCTTGGTGAGAATCCAGAGGAAGAGGTAATAACGAAGCGTGCAGACAAAAAAAGCAAAAATTGACAGTCTATCTTTTAGATCAAGGCCCTTTTGCATGATGAAGAAGGACTTCACGAGGAGATTTTGGAAGGTCTGATCAAGGCTGTCCGGATGCCTTTGCCGGCCGTGCAGAACCCGCCTGCGAGAAAAGAGGTCTTCTTCCCTGCCCATATCATGGCCCTGTGTGTCCGAGAAATGTGGGCTGTCGGTTACGTCCAGGAATCCGAACGTCTGTTGTTTGCCATCATGGACACGATCCAAAAGCAGTGTCTGGTAACGATGATGATATCCCTTGTACTGTAGGTCCGTGTCTGACAGAGAGAGAACCTTTTTAGAGCTTTACGGGTGAAGAAGCCATCGTGCCCTGTGGTTTCTGGCTATCCAACGTGCACGAGCTCCTATCACTCATTTGCATCGCCGAACACGAAATCGAACGCGAAATGCATGCGGGTGGACTCAAAACGGTCAGCTGGCAAGACTTTGAAAAGCTCGTCGCGACCGTGAAATTTGAGCTCCAGTGCCTGGAAGACAATATCTTTCACGCATGGATGAAGGAACTGAAAAAGGTCCTCGGTAAAATGGTGATTCCTGCCGTGATCGAGGGCCAATCCTTGCCAGGCTTCATGACCAGCAATACGAGCCACTTTTTCAATAAGATCTTGACGGGCTCTTCCCAACCAGCCTACACCATGGACCAGCTCTTGCATTTCCTCAATAAGGTCTGGCGCGTACTGACTTGCTACTTTATCGAGCACACCGTCTCGACACAGATCTTGACCGAGCTCTTGAAACTCATTGGCGTCTCGGCGTTCAACGACCTTTTGATGCGGAAGAACTTTTCGTCCTGGAAACGCGCTATGCAGATTCAATACAATATTACTCGCATTGAAGAATGGTGCAAGGGCCATGATATACCCGAAGGAACACTCCAGTTGGAACATCTGATGCAGGCCACCAAATTATTGCAGTTCAAAAAGGCAACGTTGCAAGATATTGAGAATATCTATGATGTTTGCTGGATCCTTTCTCCAACCCAGATTCAAAAGCTCATTTCCCAGTACCAAACTGCTGATTACGAGGTAGTAATAATAATGATACAGCTGGCGAGGGAATGTGTCTCATTTCTGATCATTTTGCTCTTTAGAACCCTGTAAAGCCCGAGATACTGAAAGCTGTTGCTGCACACGTTGTGAGCGGTGACAAGAGCGATGTCTTGTTACTCGAAAACGTTTCCCTTGATGATACCACGAATCCATTCGAGATACCAGTTCAACGAGAAATTCAACTCGAAAGATATATGCCTGCTTGGGTAATCTACTTCATAAGAAAACAACGCAAACAGAATCATTAATCTCTAACCCTCTGTTATGTAGATCCAACCGAAACGGCTTCGTCGTCTGATTTTGCTCAAGGAATACCAACAGGAAATCACCGTGGAATCAATGGCAGTAGCAAAAGCATAAAGTATCCCTCCTTTTCCTTCCCTCTGTTTTTTGTCTTTTTTCCCTTTCTTTGTCAATATAACACTACAGTAAACGCAAGTTAATTTTGGACGATTGAAGAAAACGTTGGGGAACAGTCCGAGGCGTTATGAATCTAAAATCGTATGAGACAAAAGGAAAGTACCACGAAGAATAAGTAGAAGGTACTCTAAGATAAACGAGGAAGACGTGATAGTCGATTCACCAGCGGTGAGCTTGGGGCGCATGGAAGTCTCAAGGTATAGAGATGACAGGTCCCGACCATTTTACTTCCTTCTGTCATTCTGCTCCTGCTAAGGTTCGCTAACGATGTCGACATATGGGGATCGTATCGCGGCTTACAATATGATACGCCTCGACATCGTATCGATTATAAATATCGTATATCGATCTGTAGCGATCGTGAACAGTATCCAATGTGGTAACTGGTTGTCATATTATAGACAGAATCTGTCTGCTGAAGACAGATATAAACACACACACGACGCTGCCACAGATTGCTTGTCATGCCTAGCTAAGCTAATGGGGCCTTCCACCGTCGTTCAGTATTATAGACTATATAGGTATAAAAAGAGTATATATTCAGTTTGCAAAAGAGAGAAAGATAGACAAAACGAGAGAGGACACAGAACTTATATAATAGGTTTACAACAACAATTACTTCGACTACTACTCGGGTAAAAGGGCGATTCGGTCCTGGAGCCAAAGACAATCGCCTTGCCAACGTCTTTTTTCGTCCGCGACCTGATTCAGTTTTTCAGCGGCTTGTTGCTGTCGCGAGATGACCTGCTCCAGCCGTTTGCGGGATTGTTTCTCCTCCGCCAGCTGAGCCTGCAACTGCTGAATCATGGCCAAAAGGGCCTTGGTGTTTTGTTCTGGTTCTTTGAGGAGAAGTGGTCCACTTGCCATGGCTGGTGGACAAGACAGACGCCTGGCATCATTCTTGCTGTTCTTCCGGATATGCTGCCGACAGTGTGGGCATTGTTGTTCTTGATGCTGTCGTTGTTGTGGAAGAAGCGATGGGTCTGTTTGAACCTGTACGTGTCGGGCGCGCATGATGGATCGCCGTTTAATAGCAGCTGGAGGAATCGAACGCAACGAGGTTCGATCAGGTAGTGGGCTTGTTGTTGTTGCTGCTGCAATGGCCGCAGACGCTACGGCAGCCGGGAGCGGGGCAGGTCGACGCGGGCTTTTCGAAGGTGGCATAGGGAAATCCGGTATGGGCGGTGGTGGAACGTCAGGTGGAGGAGGGAGAACGTCCTTTTCAGATGCCTCGCTGTAAACTCCAGAGTCTCGCAGACGCTGACAAGCAGCAGCAAGTTGTTGTTGTTGTTGTTGTTGTTGCTGCTGTGGTTGTTGTTGTTCCTCCTCTTCTTCTTCCTCAGCAGGAGGTTCGTAAACAGGGAGAGGAATGTGAGTCGGTTTCGTTGATGAAGTGGTGGTTTTGACTTCATCTGGCTTGCGTTTACGAAGCTTGTTCAAGATCTTGGAAGCACGACGCAAATGTTGTTGCTGTAAGCGTTTTGAAGATGGTTTCGCGAATTCTTCGGGACTTGTGTTGGCCAAAAACTCTGCGAGGGCATAAGTATCAACTCGGACTCTTCGGCCGCTATCTGCACTGTTGACAGATTTAAATGCACTGCTGCCATCGTCCGAGAAAATAAGCGAGCTACTATCGTCGTCGTCATTATCATCGTCATCAAAGAATGTAATGGGTTTTGCAGGGCGAAGAACGACCCGTTGTTCAGAGACTGGTTTCGGTGCCATATTATAGTAATAACAATAAAGAGCGGAATGAGTACATATGTGTAGGGAGGGTATGGGGTTCAAGAACGTTTAGAAGAATTAAAGAGTAGATGCCATCGTTCTAAACCTGCGTTTCATGGCATCCAATTTATGAAGATCCAAGGTTACTGTCCCCACCCCTTTTTTCCTTGCGTTCCCCTAGAGTCATTTATGGCCTGACCCGCTCCTTTGTCCATATATGATCTAACAATGCGGTGCTCCTAATGAAAAGGCCTTGGGTTGAGACATACTCCCCTGTACGAGAGTAGGAGAGAGAACCTTGTCTAATACAAAAGCAACCCGCAAGGTTACACAATTCTTTTTTCGGGTTCACAGCGCCTCGTCCATGCTTTGCTGCATGGCACTTTGATATCAGGGGCGCTGCGAACCAAAAGAAGCACTCTATCATTACAAACTTTCTTTGTAAATGACGCTGTTTTCTCGGAGAAGCAGAAGACTTGTTGCTTCACCTACGTACTGCTCCGATAGGAGCACTCAGACACACACCCTCCCTCTCTCGCATTGTTTTCCCTTTTACGCAAGGGACCATATATACTGTTGACAGCGAGCATGTATCCCCCCTTTCTTTGTATCTCCTCACCCTTGAGTATCTCGCGTAAGCATATCGCGCGGAAAAGGGGGAGAAATCGACTTATTGTTCGTTCGAACAGCATACCCCATGGGCCCCGCATGCATGCGCGCATACCTGATCAATCTTTCCAATGGACTTGCAGCAGAAGGACGGAAGAGACCGAATAGCATGCTTGGAAAACTCCGCGATTGACAGAAAGTAGCACGTTATTGACATTTCTTTTCTGCCGATCATTCCAGAACTTCAGGAAAGAAAGAACTCAGAGGGTCCATACTGTCGTCAATGAGAGGTATCCCTCCTTAATAGTGTAACTGTCAGTAGGCACACTGAACGGAGATCTTTTGAGAATATCAAAAGCAGAATCCTTTGGGCAACTCTAATAGCAGTAAAAGCATTCTGATCAAACGATTCTGTCGTTAGAATATAGGGGGCAGTGACCCTCGTGGATGTATATCCTGGAATCCTTTGACAGCTGGCGTTAGCAGAAAAGAAAAACGTGTGGTGTTGTTTTATAAATAAAGCCATTCTCGACTGAAATGTAACTCTTGCTCCGAATTCTCTCTAAACTTAGAAGAACCATTAGAGATATGCATTGGTCACCAGAACTTGTCTCACATGGCCGTCCCCAAGGGGTGTCGTTCTTTATGATCATGCCACTTGAATGTTGATCTTTTATATTAATACCGGTGCCATAACAGATCTGCACGATGCGCGCGTGGCCTAAATATATCGGTTTTCCAGGAAAGTGCATTGTCCAACGTATGAAGTCGAAATAAGCTTTCATGTAAAAAACTGATGCATGTTTGGAGAAGTACAGGTGGATGGCTATGGCAATATGGTATTGCCGAACGTCCATGGCTTTCGTTATCAGAAAAGGTTGCTGACGTAATGTCCTGTTCAAAACTCTGCTTTCTGGCACGGTCTGATGGCGCCGAAAAGTCTTCGATCGCAGCTGTAGTGGAGATGAAGTCGGAAGGGTTGACTTGCCACGTGTTGTCGTCACTACAACGATGGAAGAGGCAGAGCATCACAAATACATACTTTTTAAGCTATTGGCAATTTCAGAATATATACCACGATCTTTCGTTGGTAATGAAAATAGCGGATAGCGTCGCTAGGTACACGAAATGTAAATAAAGCCGATCATCTCGAAGAAATTCAGTGCTGCAGGTCTCATAGGAAGCTTAAGATTATTTTTGGAGCTTGCTGCACATGGCCATTGTTGTCTCGATATAAATCCCGTTCCTGCCTCCGTACGTAGAAGCTCCAATTATGACGCATACAAGCTCACGGCTGCACTCCGAAACTTTAAAGACGTCGAACTCCCCAAATATATCGATATCTGTAAACCACAATTCTGATAGAAGAATCAGCCAGATATGCTCCAGACGCTTTTGATCCAGATAACAATTCGAGAAGGCAATGCTTGATAGTTGAAAACCTTGTACGCGTTCGACAAACTCTCTAGCATTTTCTTGATCGTAAGGTACGCAGTTTACCTACCTTAGCCCCTTCAGCGTCTTGTGTGCGGCTTAACCTATTGCTTGAAGCACTTCATCGACATGGAGTTTCTGCTTTAATCCGAATTTAGCCTCTTGGCCTTCATTGACGCTTTCCAACTCAGGCCTTCCGTCCTGAAGACTGAGCATCCTGAGTCGTGCTAGGTGTTCTGAGTGTTGCTAACAGTCTTTAATTTTGGTCAGTCTTGGGGTAAACAAGGTCAGTGAATTTGCGTCGTGAAGCAATTACCGCTACCCCTCTCTTAACCAATACCGGCAAGCAATAATGCATGTTGATCACCGTCTGAGTAGCCGAGCAGAGTTCAGTGATTCGCTCTATTGCTGCTATAACATGTTATGCTCTCTTCAGAGCTGGACCATGTCCATGGAGTACTTCATGAAGCGGCTTTTTTTTTGTTAGGCTGGAGTATCATGAAGCGGCTCTCGAGCGCTGCCTTTCAAGGACTTACGATAGCTGCAATCAAAAGAATGACTTGAAAAGCGACAGCTGACCACAAGAACTTTCAGAAGACCAAGATATATGAAGCAAAAGGCAAGGAGGGACTTGGACAAATGGCAGGTTTTGGACTTGAGCATTACGAATGCATGGTCTAAAGACCAAAACAGAATCAACGGGAGACGCGCAATCACTAAACTTGAACCCAGCAAGTCGTACGCGGCAGCTCTTAAAGAAATGGTTGAAGAAAGCGAAATCCACGAGAAACTCGTCGTCATTCGCAGAGTCTGGAATCTCACCAAGGAGGATCCCGGGATGCAATGGAAAGCATTGTTGAACGGCAAAGCCTTGGATCTCGCGGAACTCTTGTGCGTTCATTTCAGAAAAGAGGCATGTATGCTTCGAGATTGATGATCAAAGCGAGCCTAAACCAAAATCGCCAAAGGCGGAAAAGCAGACGCCCCGTCATCGCTGATCGCATCTGTAGATCATGAAGCCTCTCGTATCCAAATTAGCGGGAGATTCCCTGCCCTCAGTTACCAGCTCCCTCGCAGCGTCGTTCAATCAATGTGGCCATCTCGCTCGTCTCTTCTCTTGAACTTCGCCTCATATGCTCGGGGTAACGTGTTATTCGCGGCTCGCTCATTCCTCACAGGTGCATATCTGTAGAAGTCTGGAGGCGCTTCGTCACGGACCTTGATTTTCTTTCCCCGGTTGCGGAGCACATCGCAGCATATGTGCAACTTGCACGATGAGGATGTCCCGTAGTACGGCGCCGGTCCCCGTGCTTCGCGTTATCTTTTGATTACGTGCGCGAGTCTCGTTTCAAGAAGGATAGAGAATACTTTTACCGGAAAGTGTGGCTATATCTTACATGACGTTGATCGTCCGCTGCATCGGGTTCTCTGACTGCATCATTCGGAATAGTGGAAGTTGGAAGAAACAGGGTCATCGGCTTGTACGCAGAGAACGCTTTCATCGGCAACGAGTGTGTTTCGGCTGAGGCGGGCTATGCTTTGATGAAGCAGGTCAACAGGGCGTATAAAAAGCCTTCACATTACGCCATTATTATTGGATCTGTTATGACGAAGATAGGGTCTTAGCTATCGGGACCCACCCAGGACAAGACTTTACGAAACCTTTTTCTTCTCCTGGAGAAAGGTGATGTACAAGAGTGCGGCTGTGAGATCCTTCACAGAAAAGTTTGATGCATTTCTTGGGATACGATGCAACACGTTATAGCACATCTACGACAATATGCACACATAGCAGTCTAATAGGATGCTTTTTAATTTAGGTTTAAAGTGTACGGCAAGAGAGGTCGAACTCCAAAGGTGCCTCGGAGACTATCCGAAGGTTCTGAGCTAGGATAGTATCTTGATCCTGATATAATTTCACGCATCAATGGCCGGGATCCGTGTTTAGCATCAAAACAAAGCGCCTTTACCTGAGAGAAATGAAATTCGCCAACAAAGGGTTGATCTGCTAGTAAGTACTTGAACCATTCTCTGTCATCCCGCCACATTCTGTCAAAAGGCAAGTTGTCGTAGCTGAACCATTCTGGACGCATTTCTTCCGTTCTGTTCTTGCAAATTATTATCAAGTATTTGCGACTCATCGCGGGTATTTCTTACTCTTTGGGGACACCTTTATAAGAAGTCGTCCGAAAGACATGTACTTCTAAAGCGATGGGATCATTTTCGAACGTGAAAAGATTTATACCGACTTTCTGCATGTTTTTCGCTGTAATCACGGCTTCCTCCTGCCATCAATATAAGCTACTGTATAACTATAACAAGGAAAATTTTCTACCTGTAATTCACGGTGCGCTGCTTCTTCTACTGTCTCGCCTGGCTCGAGTTTACCTCCAAAGCCTGATTCGAAATGAGCTTACTCTGCCCATGACCGTGAACAAAGATCGACTTCTACCGTTGTATTTGTCGGCGCCAAATCCTCGCTTTTTCATACCGAGAAGAACCTGAAACATGGGTCGAGTTCAGTCAACCACTGTCAATTGGACTCGGAATGAACTTGAACCTTTCTGTTCGGCTCATCGAGTACTAAAACCAGGGTCAGAGGCTTTTTGCCACGGACGACGATCATGTTTCAACAAGAGATGCTGGATTTCAAAAAATGTTTGCGCTGCTGTAGATGGTTAACGTAAAGAAATGGTGAGGTTTTCGTTATTCTGTCACTGTATTATCTCTTACCGATCCTATTAAGAAAGAGTTGTACCTTGGTTCGTCGTTGGAATCTTGTATTACACTTACAAAAGCACTCGTCAGGAGTACTATATCATATGCCTGTTCCATTAACAGAAGCCGCCACAGCACCTGAACCTGTTAAAAGCATTTTATCAGCCTCGCTATTGAATTCTAAGGATAATATACCTTTACCGGTGTGTGGGGTAATGCCTTTATTCAGCTTCGAACGAGTGGCTGAATTTGGAGAAAGGGTGCAATGTCTTGCCAGTGAGCAAGAAGCTAGCAACTCGGGGCCAAAAAGAGCACCGTGCAAGATGTCGCATGAATCGGGCTTCTTTTATATAACTCTCTTTTAGCGACATACTTATGAAACTCTTTTTTATCTCTATCAACACGTCACTCTTGGGTTACTGATATGCACAAAAAGAAGAAAACGACAGGAACTGCTGAGCTGAAGAGGAGCGTAGGTTTTTGGACAGACCTATTTATACTGAATATTGTCCATACTTGGTGCGAACGTCCTCCAGTTAAAGGCCAAATGGAGTGCCAATAGCAGACTGGGTACGCCATCATGGCTTCCTTATTACTTTGGACAGCGTGTTTCCCCTGAAATCGAAAATCGACAAGGGAGACCTGCTGATATGTCAGTATACTGCACCGTCAGTACTTGATACTCATGATATAACACATAGTTCAGAGCGTCACGCGGATCTTTTGTATCGGGATTGGTTGGCAGTTGGAGATCTCAGGGCCGAGGGTTATTCTCGACCAACCGGGGGCATTCGGAACTAGCCGAATCGCAGAAAAAAGTAGGCATGTGGTATGCCTTTACTCTACATAGAAACCCAAAGGAAAGTCCCGACAAGCTCCTGAAATAACGGTGATCGCCCCTTGAATGCTAAAAGGTGGAACCAATCAATGAAGAGATTTGCTGGGGGGACCTTATGGCATTGATATCATTTGCATAAGGAAGTTCCCCCCGATGCTACGCACAATCCCTCTCTCCGATTGCCACGAGCCGCCTGTCATCCATTGTTTCCATTGCGGGAACTTGTAGCGTCATCGACAGCAGTAAAACGACGGCCTGGGCTCCCGTCGGACTGTCGATTGATGAAAGGACGATGAATTTGCTTCATGATATTTGGCTGTTCGCTCGCAGGATCTTTGTCCACAGTGCATGATGTGTTAGGCTTCATCATACGAGGCCCTTGTGACCTGAAATTTGGTTGTATTGGAAACGGAAAAAGGAAGGGTCTTTTTTGTTTTTCTGATCTACATCCAACGAACAGTCCTGTCACTCACTTCACTGCTTAATATTGGATGCACTGGACTGAACTAGAATTGATTACTTAAAGAATCCATCCCCCAAGGAAGTGGACGCCCTCCTGTATCCCTTATAGACCCCCCAATTGACGTATGTATTCTTTCATCATTTCTAACTTGCAAAGGGCTTTGTCATTGGGATCCTTAAAGTGCATGTGCCTATAAGTTATGAATTTGATCAGTGTAAAGTTGCTGGGTTACCATTCATTTTCCGCACTGGAACCCGCTTCATGCTCCAATGGTAAATTTCCCAATTAGATACCCTCTTTCATGAGTCTGGTTCTCCTGAATCAAGGAAAGGAAGAAAACCAATGGTGTCGTCCCGATACCGACCCCCCGCGCTGCCCCGCATTCCATTCATTCAACTGACACGGCACCCATGCACCCGGCCAAGATCACTCCGTCCCACACTATATATAAGCAGTCATTATTCAACAACTTATCGTTCTTCCGCCCATCCTCTGTACGCATCTGCATATCATACGCCTTATTTCTTTTCCCACTCCCCTACAAGCAACGCGAGACCTTTTTTGCTTAGAAAAGGGACGAGCTTGCATTTCTTTCTCTATCCATTTGTATCAAATTGTATGATCTATTCCCGCAATGTCACTAAGCGACGATCATTGTCTGTCTATCAAAAATGCAACAACAACGACAACAGCAACCGTTCCATTGTGTTGTTTGCCTGATACGCCCACTTATCAGCATTCCAACGCACCATCGGACACGAAAGAATCTAATAAAGATGTATTGTTACACCCTCGTGACCATGATGAGAAGAAGCATCATCGTAAATCTTCGCACAAAGCCCAGTTCAAGGCTACGTTCTACAATCCATTTGAGACCAAACATCGTAGACGCACGTCGCCTAGTCAGACTAGCATCCTTGAAGCTGCCTTTGATGAGAATCCAAAACCAAGTGCAGCCAAGCGTCAGAGCCTTGCAGAAGAACTAAAGATGACACCGCGTGGTGTTCAGATATGGTTCCAGAATCGACGCGCAAAAGCAAAGCAGCTACTCCTGCAACAACAACAACAACAGCAGCAGCAGCAGTCTTCTTTTCCGAAAGACCGCCCATCAACGCGAAAACGGCAACAATATCACATCGGTACCTTTGAAGCAGGCATAGTACCGAAGAATAATAACACCGCCGAGTGGGTATCCAGCGTGACCAGCGATGGGTCCTCTATCAGCGACGACGACGCCTTTCATGTGACTACTAGGGTCCAGGCCCCGCGCCACGCGACGAGCCACGATTCATTATCACTGCCCATGACGCCACCAACGCCGAGTCCTCCTCCTCCTCCACCTCATTTTCAGCAGGACCCCTTCATCGACTGCTGCAATATGCAAGTCGTAGACAGCTCTTTGGAAGGAGGCATATATTATCCGCTTGAGAATTATGACTTGAGTTTCGTTGGCCAGGATATGGCTCCAGTCACAATCGACGCGTCTGCTACCAATTATTCTTATTACTATTACAACAACGATAATGGTCCTTTGGTTGTGCACCAACAGAAACCTGTCATGATGCCTCAGACAAGACCCAAAGATCTTTGGTTGAACGACCACCAGCCAGAATACATTTACACACAGGTACACTTAATTTGCGCACTTATTAATATCAGATGAACTCAATATACTCTATTAGCCATGTAAAGAATTAGCTGAAGTGACAATGAACAAGACACATTATGCTGATACGACCCAGAGCTCCGCTACAACTTTCCTTACGCCCGGCTTTTACATGGCAGATATGCCAGCTTGGTAAACTACAAGAACAAAAAAGATTCTATGCCTCTCCTCCTTTCATTTTATTATTCGCATCCGTATGATTTCCTGTTCTATTACTGTATGTAATTGTCCAATGCCAGCTATGTTTCTTCTTATGCATGCTTCCTTCTATTCTATATGTCTACCCATCCTTTCTTTCCATCAATCCGAATTGCGCGCCTATGCAGAGAACTCCATTTTGTACATTTTTCTTTTGTCGAACTCTCCCTTTGTGAATAAAGAACTGAAAAAGAAGAGACGCCCATTTCATGCTCTTTGACAACTCCGAACAACCTGCAACTTGACAAGTCATCATGCAACAAGACGCATCAACAACACATGACAGTGGATCTCTGCGTGCCGCGCAATATGGTACGTGGAGAAGCTTGGATTAGCTAGATAGGATGGGCAATGACGCTTAATTTTATACCAATCATAGCCGCAATCGCGTCCATGTTGAATCTGAACAGCACTCATGATACCACCACGTCTTCTTCGGATAACACTGAAAGTACCGTGTGGAAAGTGTTAGTCTTTGACAAGTTTGGTCAGGACATTATCTCGTCCATTATGCGAGTCAATGACCTTCGCGAGAACGGCGTGACAGTCCACATGTATGAGATCACTTATCCATTCCACGTGGCAGACTCTTCAGTGCTCACGCTGTTTGCTTACGTTAGGCTGCTTTCCCAGGACCGCTCCCCGCTCCCCGACGTTCCTGCTGTCTATTTCGTGGAGCCTACCTCCAGCAATATCAAAAAGATCTGCGAGGTGTGTTAATGTGTCCCTCCTAGCGCATCGAACGTTGTAACTGATTTGTTTGTACAGGACCTGAATCGAAATCTCTACGATTCTTATTATATCAACTTTTGCTCGACCATTCCGCGACCACTTTTAGAAGAATTTGCTGCGACAACAATGGCCCAAGACACTTCGGATCTTGTCAGCCAAGTATGTATGGTACAAAGGTTGTTTCTTGGCGAGATGATGCGAGCTTTGTCGTAGGTTTACGATCAGTACCTCAATTTTATCTGCACCAACCCCGATGTCTTTTCTCTCAACCAACGAGATGTCTTTGTCAACCTGAATAATCCTACTGCACCCGACAGCTTGATAGACGAAACCGTGGATGCCATAGTCAATTCTCTTTTCTCGGTCATTGTTACAATGGGTAAGCTGCGTATGGGTGCGAGTGAGAACGTTGCACTCATGACTGTTATTAGGGGTTATTCCCATCATTCGATGCCCGCGAGGTAATGCGGCTGAAATGGTGGCGACGAAGCTGGATAGCAAGTTGCGAGACCATGCTATGAATTCTAGGGCAAATCCATTCCCGGATAATAGCTACAGCTCGTCAGCGTTACAGCGACCAGGTAATATTTCCACCGTGTCTTTGGGTTCTAGTTCCGTTTCGTAATTCTCGGGAAACAGTCTTGATTCTTCTTGACAGGAGTATGGATCTTACGCCCATGCTTAGTCATTCTTGGACGTATCAGGCTTTAATCCATGATGTTCTCGAGATGAAACTCAATCGCATCACAATTGAGGTAAGCTATCAGTGAATTTCAGACCTGATGCCAGGCGAATACTAAGTCATTCGTATCGCAAGGCTGACGAGCGTTATAGTCCTACAAAAAAGAGCTATGACATTGATCGGAAGGACTACTTTTGGAATAGAAATGCATCTAGCCCATTTCCACAAGTGGCAGGTAAACAACATTATAAAGAGGGAACACATGCTGATGTCGGTTTAACACGGGTATTCTTCAGAGGATATTGATGTCGAGCTAAATAAGTACAAGAATGATGCTGCGGAAATCACTCGCATAAGCGGAGTCAGCTCGCTCGAAGACATGAACCAACTGTAAGACACGACATTGTCTATTAGTAGACAGGTCAATTAATTATTTCAAGGTGATAGAGATTTGTCGAGCAACACCAAGACGTTAAAATCTGCCATTTCCGCGTTGCCTGAACTCACTGCACGTAAAGCAACACTCGATCTGCACATGAATGTCGCAACGGCGCTACTGAACAAGATTAAAGACCGACAGCTGGACACATTCTTTCAAATAGAAGAGAACATTACACGACAGGTACTGAAGCGGAAAGGAGTATGAGGGTAACACAGGCTGATGTCGATCTTTCATACGAAGAACAAGAACACTTTGCTGGAAACTATTCGCGATAATGAAAAGAAGGACCCAGAAGACAAGATGCGGCTGTTTCTGATTTACTACCTCTCCACGATGGAGGAAATATCCAAAGAAGATATGGAAGCATATGAGAAAGCATTGGCAGATGCTGGCTGTGATCTAACCCCTCTTGAGTACATAAAACGGTACGTACAAAATCCTCGGTTATGGTATTGGGTGATTCTTACAGTTGTGCGATGTCGGCCAGAGTGCGGCAGCTTATGCGCATGACATCAATGATTTCTTCTCCCGCGCCTACTCAGTCCTCTGGTTTCTCACAAAACGACCTGTTTCGTGGATTTAGTAGTATCGGAAATAGAGTAAGGCCCAGGTGCACCTATTGGTTCGTGTAATGCGATGCTGAGAGTTTATTCTAGTTAACAGATCGACTGAAAGAAGGAGGTTTGGGTGGAGGGTTCGAGAACCTTTTGTCAGGTGTCAAGAACCTCTTGCCCGCACGGAAGGAATTGGTGATTAGCAAGATCGTTGCTGATATCATGACCCCGCCGCAGAATGAGCCGTCCAAAGCAGACGACTATTTATATTTTGATCCTAAACTTAGCAGAAGCTCACGATCACCTCGTCAACATAAAGTGGCTTTCCAAGAGGCCATTGTCTTCGTTGTTGGAGGAGGGAACTATGTGGAGTATCAAAACCTTCAAGATATTGCGATGGTTAGTTTGTCTTTTAGTATTTATTATTCACTTTGATCTGATAAGTGTTTCTTCGTTATCAGCAATCGACTCCCAAGAAGAAAATCACGTACGGCGCAACGGAGATTCTATCACCCTCAGAATTTTTGCATCAACTGTCGACCCTTGGCAAAGTGTCCTCGACGTAGATCAGTCTGTTACTAATATTGTGCTACGCTATATTTAAGCTTTTACAATGAAATGATCAAGCAAACTATAATGTGTTTCATTGTGAAGAGAAAATAACAAGATTCGCATTGGTCTCGCATGCGGAGTGCCTGCCGGACCTCGTCACGCGATCTCGGGTTAGTCGGCATTCATCCCGTGTCCAATGCCGTTAAGCCGCTAGCAGCGATTCACATGTTCCTTATACAAACACGACGATGGAAAAGAAGAGGACCCTATTTATCAGATCGTCGATCTGGGAATATTTGAGTTGTGCTCTTTGACGAGAAAAAAGCCAACAAGACATTGGTGCATCCACCGCAGTCCGTTTTTTGTCGCGTATTCTAATAACTAGCTACCCTACTCTATAATGAAAACGTCGTCTGAGAGAAAGTTTGATAACAAGTATGGTCAGGGAGGCGGTTTGTTAAAGGGGGAGCTGGAAGGTAGCACAATGGGACCAAAGAAAAAATTTCAAAACGTGCCCTTCCTGTTGTGGCACATCAACAAAAACGCCCTTTCTCGTCCCAAAGTAGGACAGTTCTTCTTTTTCTTCTTTTTCTTCCCCTTTTTGTTGGTGGTGGTGGGTCTAGATACCCTCACTGAAAATTTTTCTTGTTGTATATATATATACCCTCAGGGTTGCCAGGTGCATCCTCAAATGTCCGATCGTAAAGGACCTGTTCACATCGTATCAAAAAGATGGAAAGCCTTTGTTTCAAAGTTAAGGCGGTTCAAAAATCATCATCATCAGCAGCAGCAGCAGAAAGAACAAGTATCGATGACAGTGATACAGCGACGACGTCATAGTAGCAGTGAGATATCAAACGATGCAAAGCCTTTGGGTAAGATTACTTTCCTGTTACAAAAAAGTTATGTATCGGCTAATGATTGATGATACGCCAGAAAATCGTCATGTTTCTATGCCGGCTGGTCCGGTTTCATCTGCATTATCACCACCTCCTCGACCCAAGAGGCTTACGGTCCACGAACGATCTACGGAGTTGGAGGATAGTAAACCGTTCCGCAGTGGGACGCTGGGTTCGTCTGCTGAAGAATCACTCAAGGAACGCCGGCGGAGACGAAGTCCTCTCTTAATCCCTGACGACGAACAATTGACCTTGTCCCTCCTCTCAGAAGGCGACAGTCAAAAAAGAACAGTCAAGATGACACCAATCGCTGATCCAAGTGACCTCGATAACTATTTTGATTCACACCCGGCTGAAGAATTTCTCGCGGGTCTGGATCGGGATAAGGCTCAGTACGATGCGGTCGTGGCACGCACCATGCAACAATACCGAAGACCAGAATCCAGTACCCGTCACTTGTTACCCGCCACACCTCCCCCTTCATCACGAAAAAAACCACCTCCTGAGCAGTCGCTGGATACGACATCACCTTCGCTTGTTTATTATAATTATTACCCTTCATCACCAAATTCTGTACGTACTGTCGTCGCGGCAGATTTGCAATAACATTTTTTCGTTCTTTTTTTCCCCTTTTTCATAGCTATTCTAGAAATAAAAGAAAACAATTTTTCTTTTATCGTCTCGGTCTAGGCTTAACAACAAATGGATTGGGTTTCTTTCTGGTCTTGCCACCCTTTGCAAGGACACCCCACGGTGATCTCGGGTCCTTGTTACCCTTTGATTTGCCTCGACCACCACCGTGCGGGTGATCCACAGCGTTCATCGCCACACCACGCACCGTCGGCCGAATACCCAGCCATCTTGACCGACCTGCTTTGCCCAACGTCTCGTGCTGATGATCCGGATTGCTCACAGCGCCAATCGTCGCACATGCATCCACAGGCACAAGCCGCACCTCGCCGCTCGACAGACGCACCTGCGCATATCCCGTCTCTCCCGTCTGAATCAGCTGCCCATAGGTACCCGCTGCACGCGCCATCACCGCGGGCCCGTTTCGCTTTAGTCCAATGTTATGAATAATCGTACCCACGGGTATCATTTTGAGCGGCATACAGTTGCCCACATCGATCGCTACCGTACTCGTCACATCGCCTTGTGTCGTCGTCGTCATCGATCGATAACTGGTCACCTTGTCGCCAGGCTTGATCCCGTGCGGTGCCACAATATAGCTCAACCGTCCCGTTTCCTCATGCCGCAACAACGCAATCCACGCACTCCGGCCCGGGTCATGCTCCAATCGCTCAACAACCTGCGTGCCAGGCTCATTGCGATGCCAGTCAATTATTCGAATACGTCGTTTGTGTCCACCGCCACGATGCCGGATCGTAATGCGGCCAGTGTTGTTGCGTCCACCTGTACCACGTTTGGCAATCGTCAACCGTCGGACAGCTCTGCCCTTATACAAATGGTCTCGAGGCACTCGTTTCAGCCAGCGTTTACCGGGTGTCGTAGGCTTGTACGTCTTGAACTGCTTGGCTGACTCAACGCTTGTCTCGATGCTGCTTTGGCTGTTGCCTTGCGTGCTAAATGTACTCGTGTACGATGAAACCTCTTCAGTCACTGTACTCGAAAACGACCGCACTCTGCTCTGCCATGTTGTTGTACAATGTAATGGTGTCCGTCGTAATGGTTGGCTGGCTGCAATTCGAGGAATCCTCGTCGCTTGTTGGAAAAGTCGAGTGATTCCCACTCGCAGCATTATTATCCCGTCCTCTTCGGAAGCAAAGTCAAAAACAGGGACCTTCAAAAATTTTGGGACCAGGATCAAATTGAACGTCACTGGAGGAGGGCAGATTTGCCTCCAAGGTGTGCTCTCAAGTCGCACCCATGTTTGCGCATACAGCAGACTATCTAAACCTGACGTAGATCATCCATATCATACTCAAGCGAGCCAGGGGACAGGATCTTATCGCTATTTGTGTAGGTTATGGTATGCTCCGGATCTGCTGCCGGACACATAAGGTTTGTTTCAGGTATATTAAATGCGTTTCGGTGCATTAGCTTCTAACCAATGTCGTGCTCTTTCCAGGTCTTCATTCTCGTTTTCTATGGCTTTGATGCACCAGTCTATCCCGTATTTCCCTCCTGTACTTTCCGCCAGCGTTTCAGCCAGGAACCGCTTGCGGGTAACCGTTTCATCTACACAGAGGTATAATTCTATGTCCGGATTCGACGACCGTAGCTGACGTTGTAATGAGGCGATTATGGGAACCAGGGTGGTTGCCGCTGTATTTGCGTCTTGCGGCTTTTGAGTACATGTTGCACAGTACTGGACCTCCCCGTTAGATTTGCCACTTCCAACGGTTTTTACACCTCACGCACTTACCGGGTTATGACAATATGGCTTGCCACACCCAACCTATGGAAAGTGCAAAGTTTTGAGGTCAGTCGAGTTATGGCGCGACAATACTATGTCGCATACCGTCAACTGTGAGTGAAGCTTTCTGGCTACTCGCTGGATAAGCTTTATGTTATTGGGGTCGTCGTCTGTAGCCCAAAACGGTCCGAAGCAGTACTGACAAAGACCCAGCTTATTGTTGGCTCTCGGTCGGATGCAATTTTTATTGCTGCATAATGGCGGTAGCTTTTGATTTTGCCGTTCCACTTCATGAATTTTGGCGTGTATCTGAATATCCTTAATGGGTATCTGTCGCTTGCATTTTTGGCACGTAATTGTGCGACTGCCACAATAGCTCTCATGTGAACGCAGGTTGAGTAACCGATCGCGCGGATCGAGAGATTGTGGACCTTGAGGCACCAAGTTCTATAGTAAGGGAATATCGCACATGAGTAAAGCTAGGAACAACTAAAATGCTCAAAATATAACATACATGGCAGAATCGACACGTTATTAAACGCTCTGGACAGTCAGTTCGTCTATGCCGAGCGAGTTCATTATACGAATCAAAAGTCTGTTCACCACAGATACACGTCTTTGGTGTATGATGATATTCGTCGTGCTTTTTCTTGTCTTTGATGGATCCAATCATGCCACATCGTGAACAATGCCAGTGTTCTTCCGCTTCCTCACTTCCTTTCTTCAAAACACGACCACATCCTTGAGGACATAGTATATTATTGCGCTGACAAAATCCCTCGTGCAGCATCCTCGTCCTTTCTGGTATCCATGCTTTGCAATTTGAGCACTGGGTATAGCCTTCCGCATAAGCGTTCGGGTCGTTGCCTTGCAAAGTCGCTTCATTATCTTCAGGAGAATAAGCGGATGCCTTCCAGGAAACGACAGAGTCGCTGTATCCATGAATACCGACATACAGGACTTTCGTGCTTATGTCAACTAGATTAACACGATGCTGCTTATCAGAGGAGAGGTCGCTCCATTCATAGTTATCCAGAGTCGGTTTCCGATGAGCTGAGTCAACAAGCAAATCTGTAAAGGCAAAGTGAGTGACAGCATGCGCAGCCGCTCTCCACATCCATCACGTTACCTGCATCACCAGTGTTCGCATTCATTTCCACAGTGCAGACTCTAGGCTCCTCCAACTGTAGCTCCCAGTACTTGTACTCGCCTTTTGCGACTTTCACATTATCGATCGGCTCGTTCAACGACACCTTTATCTTTTCGCCGTGATTATGATTGGGCAATACGCTTGTTTTCGCCTCTCTCTGCTCCTCCTCCATAGGCTCCAGATCAACCTCAAGATCCGTGTCGGTTATGCAGACTGCTTGATCAGGTTTGAGATCGACGACCAGAAAAGGGTAGGTCTTCGAACCATACCGGCAATTCAGCACCTGACCAACTGTCAATGTATTGTAGTGCGTACGCAAGTGGGCCTCGAACGCAGCCCGATAATCAGTGATCTCTTTGTAATCCCAAGACAGCGGTCGCAATCGAGCCCATGATCCTTTCTGTAAGAGCCGCAGTCTAACGATAGCTCTTGATCTTGGCTGTAGCTGCAAGGTATCCAGCATCCATTGCGGTAATTTCGCCGTTTCCGCTTCTCCGGAGAACTCCTTCACGCCTCCATGAACAACTGTCCGAGTATGCGGATGCCGGATCTCGAAAGTTAGCGGTGATGGCAAACTTTCACTGTTGTTATTGGCGTTGGCTAATAGCTCTTCTAGAGCTGACGAAGGCAAAATTATCTTGTCGCCGTCGTTGAAGGAATCCGGGGCGGCTTCGACAACAAAGGGCTTTGTCCACGATACCATGAAAACGATAAAACGAAAGACAGAGTGACAAAGCTTATACGGACGCGAAGGCGGAGTTGAGGGGTTTGACAATGACGAAGCCTCTGCGGTTCCTTGGACACTGCCTGATTAAGCGTTGACGTAAAACATGCTTCTTCTGGAAAGATCCTCAAGACTAGGGACTTCAGTTTTCCTTCTTGATGACTTTACTAAACACGCAAATCACGCAATGTTATCACGATTCTTCCATAGTAAGAACCCGCTTCTTTCTGCCTTAATGGGTTCCTGAAGCTTTTTTTCAGTCCGTTAAACTGTTATTTCGCTACTGCATTTCGCGGAAATTTACAAATGGATCCATGTGGGACAGAAACAAAATTTTGCATAGCCCGACCCTATCTTCGATCATGCCACCTAAGCAATTAACACCTCATCAGATTTCTCGAGGACTTTCTTATGTCCACCAAGACCCGCCATTCTTGGCAAAATTGAAGCAAGGTCAACAAGAACAGCAAAAGCAATCTAGCCGATTTGAGAATTACGAAGATGGACAGGACGACGACGATTACGATGAACTGGAAGGGGCTCAGATCGTGACGCTTGACGAAAATGGAAAAGGTCAGAACAGTATCGTCATTTTTCTTTTTGCAACTTCTGACAGCTGTATTCTGCAAAGAAATTCATAAAGATGCTTCTGAGGAGGAGGAGGAGGAGAAGAAAGAAACGAAAAGTGAGGATGATGAGGACGATCGGCCCGCGGTTGATGAAAATGGACGGCTCTTATTCCGGGCCAAACGGAAGCGAAAGACGGAAGAAAAAGATGACAAAGGTCATGCCAAAGAGCCGAAAACAAAAAAGAAGAAAAAGGCTAAAAAAGCCGCTGTCAAGCTGTCTTTTGATGAGAATGAGTAGATCCTGTATGATTGTAATGCCTAATTGAACTTTTTGGCACCGTTGTACCCAGTTATACTAGTATTCCTACTCTTTAAGTAAGAGAACACGTAATATCCTTTTTTTCCGCAGTCATCGCGATAAATGCTGCTTTGGTATCATTGTTTTGTTTTTAAAGTAAAGTACAAGTCAGAACGAGTCGTTCCGGGAGTTAAGCTTATGCCCCGCCTAAGGTTTCGAGGTTTTGTTGTTCTTCATTAAGAAGCGAAACGCCAAATTCAGGCGCCCACAGTCTCTGTAGCAGTGACATTTACTCGGTTTCCAGAACTTCGCCCATTTTCGTTCGGTAAAGCATTCTGGCAAGATAAAAAGGAATCAAAGCAAAGAGTATCGCAATTTTATCTAGATACTACATCCATATCGTAGTAATGATCACTTTGGGACATACGGTTACTCCTTCGCGGATAGGCGGTGATGCACACGGCCGTCCTTGGTTTTGATATAAGTCCCGTTGATGCCGATGTTGTACACGCTGCCTTCCATTACAACGGATATTGGCGCGCACCGAGATTCGAGAGCCTTTAAGACGTCCGTATCTCGGAACGCATGCACTCCGTGCAAATGCAACATAGTGAGAGCAGGAAGTCTAAGGAGCCATTCCAGAAGCTCTTTGGAGGAATAAACATACGAAAGTTTGATACGTGAAAGTCGAGAGTTCTGCATGCCATTTAGAAATGCTGCAACGCGGTCTTCAGGATAAGTAACAGGTCGGCTATTCACCAGGCGTAGCTCTCTCAAGTTCTTGTATCCAGATTGGGAGATTGCGAGCAGTATTCCAGCGGCATGACGAGTTGAATCTTTCAACGGTCTGACAGATACCTTGTACACAAAGGTTTCGAGAGTAGCAACACGTTGAAAGAACTGGCTAATGGCCCCTGCTTTGATACCGTCGCAATCTAGCAATTCCAAGTGACGCAAATGTTTCAAGTTCCCTAAGCATTCGATGACAGCGTCGTTTAGTTGAAAGTCAACCAGTCGTACCATCCGAAGTAAAGGGCACAGACGAATGATAGACGCTAGTTCCTCACGGTTCACTTGCATGTCCTGGCCACTGTCGCTGAAATCGATTTCATGAAGCTGCGCGAATCCGTTTACGGACGCAACTGACGCCCATACTTGATGCGAGTTTATGCTAGCGGGTATATCCAGCCGACGAACCCTGAGAACCCTGAGTGTCGAACGCAGTCTCAAAAGCAATGGTACCTACTCCTCTTCAAGATGCGCCGTCATCACAAGCGAAATAATGCTGCCCGGACTCGAACATTCAAAGCATAATCTAGGAAGTTGGAACAGATAATCCTTATCAACCACCCAGAACTGAACCAGTGACGAGCACCATTGACGCAACAGGCTAAAAACATTATCCATGCGTCGACCTGTCAAAGTTCTTGACTTTCCTTGCGTCGCTCCTAAAGTCTCTACTGTTATTGCAAAGAATTTTAGCTCAGGGCAGTGCGGCAAGACAGACGACAGTATGCTTATGGCACTGTCATCGTCATCCCATTGGGGTTGTAAGTGCGTAAGCTTGAGAGGTTGTTCTGGAAGTCCCGGGACGTCAGTGCTGCTTCGGTACTCGTATTGTCGTTGCTCGCATATCAAATGGGTTAAATTTCGACAAGTCTTCAGGATTGTTCTCAGCATCGATTCATGTTTAACCTTAACAGCGAGCACAGTAAGATTCTGGTAGTTTTGCTCCAGCAAGGACGTGAAAGGCTGACTTGGAACTCTTCTCAGCTCAAGCATGTCTAATACTCATGTCAAACTAGAAGAAGCGCACACTATACTCTAGCAAGCGACTTGCCTAATTCACGTAGCTGAATGTATCCGTTCTGAGACAGTGTCCTGAGAAGTTTTGAGACTTTTTCGCCACCTATGTAATCGAAAGAGAGTTTTCGAACGCGTTTCGCATCTATTCGTGCAATCCAATCAAGGACACGGCTGCTCTTGATCCATGGGAGTTCCACCGTCGTCCACATATTTTCCCAAGTAAGTAACATGTCCCTCCAGCCTCTACATGTCAGTGTGCAAACCGTCCGTTCAATAACTGAAATTTTCGAAAATATCTGATCGATGATATCATATGGAAGCCGCCCGAGAAGCGAAAGATTACGGTAATTGATCTCTGCAGCCAGATTTTCCTTCGAGGAGACCAGAGTCTGATACAAAGACTCGTCTGGTGACACTGCATTTACCCTGGCATCGTATGTAAAGAGGGCGTCCCTGAGTTTTTGCTTGTGCTGCAATGCTCGTGCTGCTTGAATGTAGCCTTGAGCTGAAGTCGGAAAGCACTCTACGACGCGTTTCCCATCGGCGAGCATCATATCGTACTGTTGCAACTTTTCAAAAGAACGTGCACGTTGGGCGAAAAGAACAGCCATGACCTGTTCATTGGCTTGCTTAATGGCCGCATTGAAATGTATAATCGAGTCTTCGAAACGCTGCACAAGAACAGCATTGCTGCTTAGCTGGACATGAGCCCGTAGCGATCTGTACAGGCCAAATGCAATCGTGTCCTTCTCAACAAGAAGACCGCTTTGCAATACGTCGATATGCATTCTGGGATATTCAAGGGAATTGATTGTGGAGGTATGAACTCAAAGAAGAGTCGCAGCAGTCTCTCATCTTTATGCTTCACATGATAAAACATTAGGCATACATAGCTGCATAAAAACGGTACCATTCGACGCATGTTTGAAGTCAGAGTCTTATTGTCAACTTAGATCATCTTCCTCTAGTGATGCATACAAGATGTTCAATAGCAAGTAAAATACAAGCTTCTACGAGTTTTTAGTACCATACTATCGCCAACTATGCCGCTAGATGCGTTTTGGATAAAACTTTACATGTCCATCCTTGTCTTTGATATAAGTTCCATTCATGCTCTGTTTTCCCTTAGCATAGGTCTTGAACACGACGCATATAGGTTCGCTGCGGCCCTCCAAAGCGAGGGAAACGTCTACACAATCGGCTGGCCTGACACATTCAAGACGTAGTAACCTGAGACTAGGGATTTCCAAAAACCGTTTCAATATCTTTTGCTCCAGAGGTGCGTTACAAAACGAGAGCCGTGAAAGCTGGCCATACTCCATATTGCTGGCGAATATTGAAACATGGAACTCGCGGAAAGTCGTGCAAGACAGCAGACGCAACTCCTTCAATGGCTTCTGTCGACTTCGAGATATTGCGAGCAGTAGTTCCCCAACAAAATCGCTTCCTTCGTCTCGACTATCCGGGTTCTCTTGATACGTAAAAACTTCGAGAGCAACGGCTCGTTGGAAAAATTCGTTAATAGTCGCTATCGTGGTGACACCGTCGCATTCTAGTAATTCAAGGTGTCGCAAATGCTCTAGCTTGCCCAGGGTTGGGTATAACTTGTTGTTGAAATAGAAGCCGGCTAGTCGCACAGTCTCAAGCAACGGACAGCGGCGAATAATCGATGTTACCTCCTTGGTGTTCGGCCAAATTAATTCGTTTCCATCCTCCTCGTCGTCATCGTCTTCGTCTGATTCAGTCATTTCTTCGCTAAAAGGATCATTGTCTGATTCTACCAGTTCGATTTCTCGGAGCTTTGGGAATCCTCGAAGCGCTGCAACTGACCTCAGTACGTGATGTGGATATGTCGTGTTACTTAAATCCAAGCGAAGGGCTTCAAGCGTCTGACGTTGCCTTGAAAGCAGTGGTTGAAGTTCATCACTGTTTAGCGATGGCGCGTCACTGATGTCGATGATACCGCGCGTGTCCGAATCCATAATGCTTAAGGTAGGGTGCTCCTGAAGATATTCCGAGCTGCCCATGCGAAACTGGAGCAAGGACGGGCAGTATTCATGCACTAGCCCGAGGACAGTATTCCTTTCCTCATTGTCAAAGGTATCCGACGTTGTTGCAAAGTATTTCAGATCAGGGCAAAGACTCAAGATAGACTCCAGTATATCTAGGGGATCATCCTCATAGTCCCAATGAAACTCCAAATGCGTCAATTTCAAGGGTTGCTCCGGAAGCGTGAGATCGTTACCGCTTCTGTCTGAAGAGCTGGAGACCCGGTCGCACCTCAGACGCGTCAGATTTTGGCAAGTCTTCAAGGCGATTTCCAACAGTGAGCTGTCGACCATTTCAAGAGCTAGCGTCGTAATACTTTGACAGTTGCTTTCCAGTAAAGATTTGAAAGGCGCTTGCGGGACGTCTTTAAGATCCCAGATATCTACAGTATTACTTGTGTCAAACAAGCCAAAGAGGTCTGCAATATTACCAAAGACGTTACCTAGGACTTGAAGCTGATTATATCCATTTTGCACCAATGCATTCAACATATTGGCGTTCTCGTCATCCTCACACAGATCGTCGTCGTCATCCATACACAGATCGATAGAAAGTTCCCGGACTTTTCGGCCATCTATTCCCTTTATGCAGTCAAGAAGTGTCTTGTCCGCGATACATTTGACGTCGACCTTTTTCCACATCTTGTCCCAATTCAATAACATTTTTCTCCAGCTTTTACATGTCCTTGTGCAACGCGTTCGGTCAATCACTGAAAGCTGAGAAAATATCTGATCAAAAACGTCGTATGGAAGTCGTCCGAGAAGAGAAAAGTTACGCTGATCGATCTCTGCAACAAGGCTGTCCTTCAAGGAGACCAAGGTTTGATACTGAGGGTCGTCTGGCGACACAGTCTTTAATCCAGTGTCGTATACCATAAGCGCGTCCCTGCGTTCCTGTTTGTGACATAGTGCGCGTGCTGTTTGTATATATCCGTAAGCCGAAGTCGGAAAGCACTCAATGACTCTCTTTGCGTCGGCCAGCATCATGTCGTACTGTTGCATTTTCTCGAAAGAATGCGCGCGATGAGCGAAAAGAACAGCCGTGATCTTTTCAGTTGCTTGCTTGATAGCCGAGTCAAAGTGCTTAATCGAGTCTTCGAATCGCTCAGCATGGACAGCAGTGCTGGCGAGCTGGACGTGGTTCCGTATCGATTCATACAATGCGAATGCCACGGTGTCGCTTTCAACAACAAGGTCACTTTGCAATATACCGCACTGCATGCTGGGGTTCCACAGAGCAAGAAACAAAACGTAACAAGGACTTTCGCGCCGTCGTCAAAACCAGGTCCAATCTACCAGGACGCGACAAACGTTCAGGAAGACCGCTCGTGTATTTGGTATGACCCGCAGAGTGATTTAAACCATATCGAGCCATTATATGTCGTGAGTTAATGATCGTATGTGCTCTTATTTGACGATACAGTGGAGTAATTGCTTTGCTGTCTTCCACGAGAGCTTCAGACAGACTCCTTAGTACCCTGTTTCTGTGTCTTTTGAGATATCCTACGCTACATATAGTGAAGATACAGTTGCGAAAGCCCTAGGTTCAGCTCGGCTTAGTTCCAGAGTAGGTTGAGGTTACCTTCAGAGCAGATTCAACTTAACCGCACGCTCTTTTCTCAGGTTGGATTCAACCGCACCATCTTCTCAATTTCCGTACTAACAGCTATCGTGCACAACAGGGGCGTAGGATACCCACCAATGACAGCAGTAAACGCTGCGTCGGTGTGCAGGTGAAAGCTCGCTGCTTGTCATATTCGTGGCTCACAGCCACAGTAATTTTGATCAAGGGACTCGTATGCTGGAAATTTCATAAATGTTTGCTTTTCCTCTTTCAGAGGCCGTTTGAACGGCGTTCGACTAGGCTTTAACTATTGTATATATCCACACAATAAAGATTCAAGTAGAGTGCGCTACAGGATTTTCACTTCTGACAAATGCACAACCAATTTGGGACAGATGCTCAGCCGAATTGGGACGAGCAAAAACGACAGTGTTCATTCAATCATCTTAAACAATATCCTGTCGCAGGAGGCACTTTTGAAAGTGCGTTGCCGAATGCCGTATCCATCCTTGACAGTCCTTTACGGTGATGCACTGGGAACCCTGTTCTAAACGCTGTAGCAGGTCCTCCTGCGCCTGCAACCAGCTTTGCTTGACATATTGCTTATACCTTGAAAAGCAACTCTTCAATGGGATTTAGAAATGGCGAGTATAGAGGAAGGTATACAGGAGCATGCCGGGTTTGTGCAAGAAATTCCTATACCGCGGTCATCTTGTGGATAAATGCATTGTTCATTACCAGAAACTGCGATGGGAATGCCCATCGACCCAAGCGCTCAACAAGCATATGAAGAAATTCGCAAAATACTTCGATGTTTGTTCCACCAAACTGATGATGGGACCAGAAGCAGAAATTGCTCCAACGATGTTGCATTTCGACCGCGTTGAATACAGGGACTATGACATACGCAGGTTCCCCCCGCGCTGATAGGGCTTGTCCGCGCAAGCTAAAGCCAGTTTCGTCCACGAAGACGCAGTTGTTGAGGTAATGAATTTGTCTTCCTTGCAGGCTCAAGACGAATTGGTAGCGTTCTTCAAGAACCCTGGGTTCCACGCGGGCGGCAGGGGCATCTCTTCAGCATGCAATGGAGGTGGGAACCAGTGTGTTTGGCCAGACCACTTTCGGCCTCTCCTCAACCATACGCTTAATATCTTGAAGAGTGATCCGATTATCGTTGTCAATTAGCTCCTTAATACAGTCGCTCTGTCCTTGATTCCACTTCGTATTGTAGGCACCACCGCCTTACTTGTTATCGAGTCGGCCATCTTCTTGATAACGCTTTATAACGCTTGATTCTGTTTGCTTGGCGATTCTAAACTGGCAGCAGCTGCCGAAACACACTCTTCCTTGTTCAGGACTAGGCAGGTAGATCCTATAAGCATATATGTTGAACGACTTGGCTGCTTAGGTAAATGAAGTTCACGCGAGACTCCATTGATCACAAAAGGCGTCTTTGTATCCTAATGATCAGATGTTTGGATCCCAATGATCACAAAAGCGACTTTAGAAGAGTATATCACTACAAGAGTGATAGAAACATTATCATTTTCTTTTTCGGATTAGGAGAGGGAGGCCAGCATGCGCAGGCATGAAGAAGCGAAACGGGGATAAAAAATAAAGTATCTAAATATAAGTATTGAAGGGGAAAGTATCCATACAGGGCATGAAGGACGATCCTTAGTATCTATCTTCCTATATTGACGAATGCTGTCCGAACCCGTGCCATTCGGTCCGTCTGTCACAAACAGAGAGATCAACGACAATGCGAAGTGCTCACAGAATAGGATCAACCATCGGAATAAGCTGGGTAGTTGGCTTCCACAAGATGTATAGGACACTGGCAAGAAACATTTGTGCAAAAAAAGCTAAGCTAAAAATAAATAGAATAATGGAGAGATTGGGGAATACATATAGCGGGCAACCAATGTCCACGACACCTGCTTGCACCAACCACAGTAGCCAGGACGAGACCACCCGACAACCAGTCAAAGAGACAAAATGTTCCACAAGAAGCTGGCACTTTTATACTGGCTTTTTCCAGAATGCTTGCGCCCTATGAATACTCTTTTTGTGCTTGAAGAAAACAAATGTTTGCATTCAGCTTACCTTCTACTTTGCGCAAAGAAGATCCTATTGATTGGGTTGAGTCGAGCTGCGCAGGTAATTGCGTCAATGGGAAATAGGCTCGCTTTATATGAAAATATCAAAAGTCAACCTGCTCGTTTGCCATCGTCTAAGTTTGATATTCTCACCCATTGATCCGGTAAGACGCTGAAACCAACTTTATAGTTTGCTGAGTATTCTGCGTCAGCTCTGCGTGGGTCAAATCATTGGGATACATTAACATATATGAAGTCCCATATTCTTTCACTACGGTGAATCTAGAAGTTAGATAGCCGCTCAGACTAAGCGAACGATCCCCAATACAAGAGAATACAAAGGTCGTTGAGGACATCGCACATTCATCACGCGGTTTGCAGTCGTCTGATTCAGAATGCCTCGCTGGATAGTATAACCAATGTCAGTACAGATATTTATTTTCCCATAGTGGCGAACAGAAATCCATTTTGCTGGACATACCCTTGCCAGATCTTCCGCTGGTGATACAGGTATATTAAAAAGAAGTCAAATCAATGACAAAGTTAGACAAGAAGATGACATACCTCTTCGAACGAGTTTGTCAGAATCACCGTACAGTCTCTCAGCCGTCTTCAAATGTTCGTAAACCTGAAAGATCCGTCGCAGACACCACGAGGGACCTGGACGCATGTCAGCTCCCAGGTATGCAGCGATGTCCACTCGGACATCCAAGCCGTAGTCACGTCAAGGAGAGGTCCTGTGAGAAAAGAAAAGTGAGGCAGGAGGTCCATTATATACGTTTTCCCACTGATTTCCGTGACGCTTAATTGAAAATCCGGCAAAAAGTCTTAAGTCGTTTGCCTGACTGGTCTATAGAGGCAAGCGTACTCAGGAAGACAAGTTCTCTAAACTGTTCAATGCCCTCTACATATTCGACAGTGACCAGAAACATAACATTCAATGTAGCGAACCCAGAATTTGTTATGGATTTAGTTAAAAACGTACAGAATTATGTCTGTTTTCTATATGCATTTCTAGGATCTAAGATGTTTTCTCAGAAAGTCATTTGCGTTCTGTATAAGTTGATTGTACTTTTCTAATTGTTCAGGTGTCAAATCGTTGCAGCAGTTGTTAAAATTTTCAAGCAATTTTGTGTCTTCTTGGCTGCTGCATCTTGGAGTTCTCGTCGGCGGACATCCTCAAACTGAATGGCATTATCTTCGTTATAACAATTACTTGGGATGACGATCTTGCATGCTCTACTCTCTGACGGAAGGGAATGTTGGTGACACGATTGCTGAGAAAAATATGCTTGCAAAGTATTTTGTTCGTCCTAAAATCAGGGCATGTGCATGTCGACAGCACCCCATCCATCACCGCAACAGTGTAGCTTGTTTCTGCATTTCTGAATGATCGAACATGTATCTATAGTGATTGACTCAGTTTAAGTGATGCATTTTCTTTTCTTAGACATCGCTTACCACAGTTTCGCTTTCGTCAATCCTTACAAATGACGTTGCTTCATCCATGGATAACACATCAGCAAGATCGCGTCGTTTCTTTCTTCTTTTGTAAATGCAGCATTTGCGAATCCATGGAAAGTTCTCAAAATATCTTGACGATAGCTGGCTTCGACGACTTGCGTTAGCATCCACACGATACGGTCAACACGGTGATTCCGGGAACTGCCCAAGTAGTATGTCTTCAATTGATTATGCCACGATCCAATCAAATTGTTCGTATGGAACAGAGCATCCTATTTACAGATTCTGTTAGTATCCGTGAGCGCCATCGTTTGCACGAGGACTTACAGGTCGCCACGCACGACTCTATAATTGTCTTTTTTTGGGAGGTAGTAATCAAGGATATATGAATAAAATGTAAGATCATTGATGCGCCAAAACTGACTGAAACGACTCCAAACGTCTTCGAATTCTTGTATACTTTTAGCATTCATTAAAGCCGTCAAATCGGCTCGTGCTGTTTTCCGGAGCTGCTCAGTCTCATGGGTAGAGGTTCCTTTGATCTTCGTAGAAAATAAAAATAAATACGATATAAGAAAACGTTCATCTAATGTTGTAACGATACAAACCTTTTTCACTTTGTTTTCCCAAGCTCGTCGGATGTGTCAATGGCACAAAAGAGTCTGTGTAGCATTGCCGAAAACAGATAAAATAGCATTCATTTCAATAGCACTGCAGTCAATCATTATTCGTTTCGGCTTGAAGTCGCAACTATCCTTCAGCCATTGGAGCCAACCGTCAACGGTCTCACTGGTCTCTTTATTAGTTATCATGAAAGCAACTGGGCAACCCTTGTTCGTTATGGTATTCCTTGCGACAATCGTAAACAAATAGCAGTCGGTGCCATTGGTATATGTTATACAGGTCTTATGCGTCGAATGTAAACAAATATCTTCTTCCTTCTTGAGCAACTACAGAACGTAAAATCAATAAGTAAATTGAATGCATATAGCACAGCAATCAAGTACCTCTAATTGCCATGGACTGACCCATGCAAGCAACAACTGATTTTCGTTTGATTTATAAAGAACTTCGTACTGCTTTGACTTAAGGGAATCCAGCCAAGCTTCTGTACTAACTTTGTCACTTGCAGCCTTGCTTGAAAGTTTCTTGATTCGACTTTGGAACAAATTGTTAACATCGTGATAACGAACTCGCAAAGCGGCCGGGACTTGATAGGTCTCAAATTGTTCTTTCATCCTCTTCTCAAACTTGAAACAACAGTTAGGCAGGGTCTACAACTGCTACCGAGCAAATACACACCTCGTCAAGCTCGTCCACGCTCAATGTGAGCATTGTTTTATCCTTTTCCAATCCATGTCAGCGTCGACATGCTTTCTCAACCAGGCCTTGATGTCCTCGGGGAGCCTGGCGCGGATGATATCCTCTTGACACACGGGATCGTGTGTGTCATGTTTCCAAAAAATAAGAGACTTTTACTTTTCCATCGAGCAACTTGCTAATTTTGATTTTTGCTGAACAATTGTCACGGATAGATGCCTTGTTGGTTTTTCTCTTCTTGGGTGCACGACTGTCGCTGGGCCTTGCCGGCATGATTACATACATAACGTTTGCTCCACTGGATTGTTTTTCGTGGCCACGGAGTATCCTTTACAAATGAAGATGAAGAACTGGAAGAAGTGTCTTTTGCTTGATAACCGCCCTTCGAGTTCCAATTCGCGTGCGTACAGGCTTCCTTAAGATACCGGGTGTTGAATTCTTCTTCAGTGTCAAAGGTAAGTTCCAAAGGACAAGGGCTTTCATTATTGATGGCGTTGCGAACGACTGCTGGAGCAGATGGGTCGGACATGCGTGAAACTGAGACTAGCTGCAGTAAGTGGGACCAAGCGGTCCAAAGGAAAAAAAACACACTTCAACAGATCTGAAAACCTTTTTGGGCTCAGAGCAGTGCGTCATCAGTGGGGAAATTTAGAGGACTCGCGATTGAATGGGATAATACATAAGCGATAATATCCATAATACTCACTTTTTGTGTGAAGAGATAAAAACGGGTTGAAGAGAGAAAAGATCGAAGAACACAAGACAAACTATCAGAGGTAACAATACACGGGAATCCGTGAACCTAGTGACGCAGGTCTTCAGCAAAAATTTGAAATTAAGCGTCGTTTAAATTATCTCAAATCGAACCACCACATGCATTACTTGGATGTCTGTCAGCGTATAGACATTTTGATAAGATGGAGCTTCCATAACTCTTGGAATCGACTGACATTGACCACCTGCTGCTCTCAAGCAGTTATGCATTTTCCACTTGAGTCGTCAGAGTCTTCATTGGTGAAACGTCTCGGAATGAGATAGCCATCATTGTAATGCTCGCTTAGTTCTTACTTCGACCTGTCAATTATAGTAGCCGCACGGATAAGTTATACCACTCGCGAAAGTTATGCGATTTCGGTCGACGGAAAGTTGAACATATATACGCGGACACTGTATGCTTCTTCCGTTGACACGGACTATCTCGGCACGCGTGACCACCCAATAAATTGATATGTAAACACTGATTCTTTTTAACTTCTCGTGACCATGGCAACCAGTAA